>FR990013.1:7936518-8150880 GCA_905404135.1 Hesperia comma
CAAGTCGTGGTCTTTTTCCATCACAATTGGTGACACACTCTCTTTGGTGGTCTCCGCCATGGCTCAAGGAAGACCCTGCCGCATGGCCTGGAGAACCTTCGCCCCTAAATGAGGAAGAGCTGCCGGGTCTGAAATTGTCAGTGCCCGCTTCGAACGTTGCTGCGGTTGCTGATGAGTTCTCACTTTTAGAAAAATATAGTTCTCTTCCCAAGTTGCAAGCCGTTGTAGCTTGGTGCAAGCGATTTATCCACAACTCGCGCAATCCAGCCAAGCGACGCACAGGTAATCTGTCGGTCGCTGAATTAAACACCAGTCTTCGAACCATCATTAAGTTGGTTCAGACAAAGGAATTCGCTCCGACAATTCACTTGCTGCGTGACAGCAAACATCCAAAATCCAGTCTGGTTCGTCTCAATCCATTTCTCGACTCTGATGGTTTGTTGAGAGTAGGTGGTAGGCTATCCAAATCTGAGTTGGATTATGATGCGAAACATCCGTTGCTCCTTCCTAAAGCCCATCACGTCACCAAGCTTGTGATCGATCACTATCATCGAATGTTTTTGCATCCTGGTGTAAACACCTTGCAAGTTTTGCTTCAACGCAAATTTTGGATCCTCTCTGCGCGTAGAGCAATTCGGCGACAGATATTCCAATGTCTTCGTTGCTACAGACTGCGTCCCACATCTTTTGAACCGTTCATGGCCGATCTTCCTGTTCACAGAGTGACTTCATGCCGACCATTTCAAAAGGTTGGTGTAGATTTCGCTGGTCCATTCCTTCAGAAAACGTCACGTGTCCGCAATGCTCGATCGTTCAAGTCATATCTTTGCATTTTTATCTGCTTCACGACGAAATGCGTTCATTTAGAATCGGTTTCTGAGCTTTCTACTGAAGCATTCTTGGCTTGTTTCGATAGGTTCGTTGCACGTCGGGGACTGCCCAGTGACATTTTTAGTGACTGCGGTACAAATTTTGTTGGTGCACGCAATCATTTGAAGGAAGTTTATCAGTTTTATGCAAAGTCAAATAACGAGATTCAAAAATCTCTAGCTTCCAAACAAATCGTCTGGCATCTTAATCCTCCAGCCGGTCCCCATATGGGAGGCTTGTGGGAAAGCGCAGTGAGGTCCGCAAAATTAATTCTAGCTCGCGTTATAGGCGACCGTCCTCTTCTATTTGAAGAACTCGCCACCATTTTTTCTAAAGTAGAGGCCGCGTTAAATTCTCGTCCGCTGTGTCCCTTGAGCAATGACCCGAACGATTTACAAGTATTAACGCCCGGCCATTTTCTAATAGGTCAACCCCTTTTGGCTCCGCCAGAGCAAAACTTTGAGGAAGACAATCTTCCCATCTTAAAACGTTGGCAACTTCTCCGTCAAATTACCCAGCATTTCTGGAAGCGTTGGCAAGCAGAATACTTGCATACCTTGCAGCAACGACCTAAATGGCTTGCTAAAAGTGCAAATCTTCAAGAAGGCGATCTTGTTCTTGTCAAAGATCCAAACTTGCCACCGCTTCTTTGGAGAAAAGCTCGGGTGATTCGGGTTTGCCCAGGTTCTGACGGTATTGTCAGGGTAGCAGAGGTGAGGACTTCTACTGGCAATTTACTTCGGCCAGTGGTCAAGCTCTGCCCTTTGTTGCCAAACTTCCATTAATTCGTCTTACTACCTTCACAAACTTTTTATTGTTTTTTTTATTTTTGTTTTAACTTTTCTTTTCTTTTGTTTATCGCTTGTTATCATCAAATAGTTATTGTTAAAGAGCTAAGTCGCTCTTTGGGGGGCGGTATGATAAGTTTATTTCTGATCGCATCCTATCCCCACCTACACATCCGTCCAAATATTCCCATACCTGGGGGTAGACGAGAAAAATCGAGTTGCGACAACCGCGAGCGACAGTCAGGTCGAGCTTCATAAAGTTCCCTTCGATTTCGTTGCAAATTCGTGTTAACTACGCTTAAACCTAGCAAAACACCAAGTTCACGTGCCGTGCTAGTGAATTTCGGTATAAACAAGAAGAAAATCATCATATGCTGGATACGGAAGGAGTGGAGAGCGCGCGCGAACCCAACACCTATACGCGGGAATATATTCGAACCAGGTATTCCTTTCACCCATTTCTTTCTTTATCCAACAATAATATTGTTCAACTTGCGATAGTCAACAACTAATCGCCATTTTTTATTACCTGATTCATCTACCTTTTTAGGCACTAATAAAATTGGGCTGGACCAGTCGCTTTTACAAGGCTCTATAGTACCTTCACTTAGCATTTTATTAATTTGCCGTTGAACTTCTGATTTTTGACTATATGGTATCCTATAAGGTTTAGAAAAAATTGGAGTTGTATTTGATTTCAATGATATACTATGAGTATAAATTGGTGTCGTACTCAATGTATCACCTTGGAGATAAAAAATATCAGCATATTTTGCACAAATTTTTTCAATACTTTGCTGCTCTTCATCATTTAAATTATTAAAATTTAACTGAGAAAATAACTTCCTGACTCTATCTGAATTGTTCTTTATTTTATCAAAAGTACATAGAGTGTAGTCACATAAACTATGAATATCTGGCTTAATATTGGCAACTGAAAGTGTAATAGGGCTTTCGGTAACGTTTAATATTTTTATAGGAATCATCCCATTAATTGGTGTTGCGAGAGAACTAGCTAAAAATACACCTTCTTGTATTTCGTTTGAACAAACTACACAATCTTCTTGTAATTCTGTTGAAATATAATGAATAGATTCACATCTCGGTGAAACCATGAATGTATTCATTTTCCTGTCATCAAGAATTGGCAAAAAAACTTTTTTATTAGAAAATGTATGTAAAGTTAACATGTTGTTATTGAAGTCTAATCGAGCTCTAAACCGATTTAAGAAGTCACGTCCTAAAATTCCATGTACCTTAATTGGTAACGAGTCGAAAATATACACCTTATGACTAATGTTTTCGTTTTCCATTACCAAAGGTAAGTAAGCATATCCAATTGTTTTCACTTTGCCCCCTAGTCCATTTATGGTAACACACTGTTGATGCAATGGAATGTTGAGATCAATTATATGTTTATATTCTAAAGCTGACAAAGAGGCACCCGAGTCTACTAGGAATGAGTAATTTTTATTACTAGGAGAAATTAATAGGTTTATAAAACAATCACTATTACTGGCTAAGATGGTGTGCGTGTCACGAAAAAATTTGTCTAAACGCGGCTCTGACTCAGAAGTATGGTTTTCTGAAACATTCATATTCATAGTGTTAATTTTGTGGTTGCCTATCCCTCGATTTCCACGATTCTTATTAAAAAACATACCTCGCTTGTATCGCCCGCGTGTCGTACGACCACGCGATTGCTGATCACCTGGCTGATGACCTCCATAGTTGCTCCAACTCTGCCCTCTGCTTGAAGAAACTCGACCACTATAGCCAGTCCGCGAGCCCCTGAAATTGTTACGTAAGTTCCTATGATTATAAAAATATTTGTCGGTCATACCCAATATTTCTCCGGAAATAGATGGTGTAGATATCTCTTCATCTTGGGCTGCCTGGATCGCATCCTTCAATGAGTCATAGTTCCTGGCTGAAAGAATTGTGCTCAACCTGCGATTACGTAAACCATCGGAAAATTGTCTAATTGCACATTTTTCGTTTATTGGTTTTAATATATTATAACATTCTGTATTTCCGTTGGCTTGCGATATGGTAAGGTCGATAAATAACTCAGTCACTTGTTTTCCGAAATCAGAAATCGATTGCTCATTTTGCCTAACGCAACTTGTATTGAATTGCGGTTGCAGATTTTTTAGGCAATAATTCCCTCTTCATGTCAATAATTAAATCATTAATGTTAGCATACTCGGCGCGCAACTTTAACTTCGCGGCTTGAGATAGCCTGCTTTTTAAAACAAAATTCAATAAATGCTCTTTACATTCGGGTTTTTTAAGTAAGGAATTATAATATTGTATATTATCAATAAGTTGCTTAATGCATGTTTCATCATCAGACATAACAGGTAATAACGTTAACGCCGTTTTCAAATCAAAAGTATCCATTTTTACTTCGCTTTTACATAAACTTAGAACTTCGTTATAGGTTGTTTCAAATTTATGACACAAATCTTTTACTGACGAAAGATCAGAAACTTTAATTTTTCCTTGACTAATTTCTTTATCCAACTTCACTAAATACTTACAATATTGATCGTAGATATTATTTACTTCAATTATTTTATTTTCTATTACTTGTCCCTGCCCTCGCTTTGAGCCGATTTTCACTAAATACGTTCTTATTTCTTTTAATTCTTTATATAAATCTTCTAAGATAATAGCCATTAAAATAATAAGCTTCTAAAATAATAAACAACAATAATAGACCTTACCACCAAAACGTAGCTACGTAAAACGTAAAACGTCATCTATGTCTAATAATGTGATCATGTAAAACGTTTTGGTGTACAATAAAGAGGATTTTGTTGTTGTTGTTGTTGTTGTAGATGCGAATAACTCTTCCATAACATTAATCTTATGAGTAGGTACTAT
Organism: Hesperia comma; assembly: GCA_905404135.1. Lineage (NCBI taxonomy): Eukaryota > Metazoa > Arthropoda > Insecta > Lepidoptera > Hesperiidae > Hesperia > Hesperia comma. The sequence goes on from FR990013.1 coordinate 7,941,066, forward strand.
TACAGTTCACTAAAACATTAAAGTACATAACTATAGCGGATAATAGAACAATACATTGATACTAACTAAATTCCGTATACGCAATATACTCGTAAAACGACACTTCACTGCACCTTACTCGCATTTTATATATAACACAATGCACTTCACACAATGTTGGCTTGCGGCGATCTGCCATTCGCGATCTGTTGCCGATGTAGAGACCTCCGGACCATCTGCCTTTCCATCCATCCAACATGCATCTTCTTGTAAAAATGACAAAAGGCATAAGCCGCTGCAGTTAGCACGACGATCGCTATGATCAGTAGTATTAAGTTTGTAACTGTTCCAGTGGAGTAGCTGGATGCAGCATTCTGTCCATTGCCTGCAGCAGTTTGGACTATTTTGGTTTCTTCCTTAGTTTGGCTGGACCCCATCGCGACACGATACGTTCCTTATTGTATAATTATACAGCGATGCACCCGTCAGAAGAACGAAGTTAAAAGTAAAATACATCGCGATAATTTATTAGCACTCAATTCACTGGAATGTAATTTTAATCCCGATAGCAACTCATCACGGAATGTGGCGAGTGCCCGTATATGGGACCGACGGCTCAAATTCGCGAACTACGGCGCTGGCTGGGTCGCCATGTACTGTAAGCGTAAGAGGAGGCGAGTAAAACACACGAAGGCTGTTACTAGACTGATTTATTATGTACGAAATAATTGATACATACATGAAGACAATTCGTAATTATGACAATAGGTATACCACTACAATAATAAGGATATCCAGCGAATCGCTCAGAATGAGAATCATCTTCAAGATCTTCTTAAAAATCAAACATCTGTCCTTGAAGTAGAATATAACATACTAGTAAATCCGCCCTCGCTTCGCTTCGGGAAACCAGTCCCTTCAAAAATCTCTATAAATTTTAACAAATTATGTTATTCCGATGTCTAAGCTATATAACTGCAAAGTTTCATGAAAATCCGTTCAGTAGTTTTTGCGTGAAAGAGTAACAAACCCACACACACACACACACTCACATACATCCTTACAAACTTTCGCATTTATAATATTAGTAGGAAGGAAGTAGGAAGTAGGATAGGATTAAGGCGTAATGAAGGTATAATGAACAAGCAATTCGCTTATCTTAATCAACATCTTCGAAACCTCTCTGAGGAGCTTAATTAGGTACGTTTAGATAATAAAAATGGTCAATACATCATCTCATCAGCATTAGCAGCTATATTATCGTGAACAGTCTCCAACGCATCCAGCAGGCGTTGATAGATACCGTCACAGACATTAGTCAAGGTAAGGTTAATATGCACATTCTCTCACCTGAACAGCTAGAACGGCAGATCAGCATCATCTCTAGCCATCTACAAGGCGATAAGGTGGTACCAATAGAAATATCTTCTCTTACCGATTTATACAAAATTATGAAGGCATCAGCAAGGATTCATAACAACTTCTTAATTATTGAAATCAAAATTCCTCTTATTAGCACTGAAAAATACGAACTAGACCGTATTATTAGTATTCCACATAGAAAAATGTTTAATGATAGCTATATAACATCTACTATTTTTCCTTTTATCGCTTACAATGTTCAAAGGGACACTGTACTACTTTTATCAGATAGTGACATAAAGGATTGCATTCACGTTTCTAGTAATAGGAAACTAATATGCTCATTAAACAAGCCTATTTATAATTTAAAAATAAAGCAGTCACTTTGCGATTTAAAGCCAGTAAGTAGAGAACGTGTTTGTTATCATACCGTTGTAGATTGTAGAGATCAATGGAATAAATTACATAATCCTAACTCATGGTTCTATTCATGCTGTAAGGAATGTAACTTTAAATTATTTTGTGTATCAGATTCTTCTATTATTTCATTAAAGGGAAATGGTGTCGTACACCTACAGCAAGGTTGTACTCTAAAATCAGAATCTTTTAGCATATATTCTCACAATAATTTTCTTCAAAAATTGAATATCAAACCGAACATCGAAGCCCCAGAGGTATCTTTGCTCAATACGTTTATGAATACATCGATGTCGGAAGATTTTAAGGATTTGGAAGATCGAAACATCATGTGGAATCAGCTGAGAGATCAAATTACGAATATCAAGGAACAGTCTTCTACAAAACTGAGCATTCACGACGTGCACCATTATTCTATCACATATATAATGGTTACGATATGCATTTGCATGCATTTCAAAGGCCTTTGATTGCGTCGATCATAATATATTATTAAATAAACTTAGTCATTATGGTGTCTCAACACAATCAGTTAGCCTTATAAAATCTTACTTGTCGGAACGCATACAAAAGGTAGTTATTAATGGAGTAGAGTCCCCTGGAGCACAAATGACTATGGGTGTGCCCCAAGGATCGATATTAGGCCCTCTGCTTTTCCTAATTTATATCAATGATCTTACTTCACTAGGAACTTGTGTGAAACTGTGTTATTTGCTGACGACACCTCTTTACTTTTTAAAGTAGACAGAAGAAAACAATGTTTTGACGATGTGAATAGCGCTGTTTCACAAGTACTGCTCTGGTTCACGCATAATAATTTAATGCTAAATGCAAAAAAGACTAAATGTGTTAAATTTACATTACCAAATGTTAAACATATTCCAACTAAAATTGTTCTGAATAGAGAAGTATTAGAACTAGTAGAAAAAACGACATTCTTAGGCCTTACTATAGATTCTCATCTGCAATGGGGTCCTCATATCGAAACCTTGTCGGGGAAACTAAGTTCTGCTGCCTACGCTGTTAAGAAAGTAAGGCTCTTGACTAATGTAGAAACAGCAAGATTAGTTTATTTTAGCTACTTTCATAGTGTAATGTCCTATGGTCTGCTGTTGTGGGGCTCAGCTGCAGATATAGAATCAATATTCATATTACAGAAAAGAGCAGTACGTGCCATTTACAGCCTCAGGCCAAAGGATTCACTCAGACAATTGTTTAAAGAAAGTAATATATTAACTGTAGTATCACAGTATATTTTAGATAATATTATGTATGTAAAAAAATATCATGACCATTTTCCTAAAAAGAGTGATGTACACAATATAAATACTAGAAATAAGGCTAAACTGATTGTACCAAAATTCAGACTTAGCAAAACTGGTGGCTCTTTCATGGGTAACTGCGTTAAAATTTATAATAAAGTTCCGATACAATTAACAGAAATGCCGTACTGTAAACTTAAAACTCATGTCAAAAGCATTCTTATGACGAAAGGTTATTACAAACTTGATGAATATTTTAATGATAAATCAGCTTGGACATGAGTTTCGTATTTTAGCCGTAATTAGTAGTAAGTGCAACTGTAACTGTGAGTGGAGAAAGAGAAAAAAAAGACTCCTTGGGAGTTTGTTGCCGCTTCTTCTTCCAAGACCACTCGCCGTAGGGATTTGTTGAAGCGATGGCGTAGCTTGACGTTCGGAAAGTGTTTGTAAAAACCTACTTCGAAGAAATAAATAATTTGAATTTGAATTTGTACTTGGCGGGATCCTGGGATATAAGTACATCCGAAGGAGATATCAATAGTCGCTCCGAGATCTACATCAAGCTTCGGGCCCTGAGGAAGGCCCGCAGTCCCGCGGCGGCGGCGGCGGCGGCGGCGGCGAGGCTAGCCGCGTGCAAACCGCAGTGGGTGCAGTGTGTAGTGAGAGTTGTGAAAGTGTTATTGAAATGGTGGACCTATCAAAATCAAAATCAAAATCAAAATCGGTTCTCAGTGTAGATAAAGAGACCTCTACGACACCTGTCGTTACCCCACGTCCCCCGCGTATATTTTTTAATGAAATTGTATAATACTTAACTTGTTTATCATGTACTCGTATTATTAATTAACTTAACGTATATTTTATCAATCAATCAAATCATGTTATATACATATTAGCAGCACTAATTTCCGTATTTAAAATTTATATGTGATGTTATTTTTTCCTTTTTTTCTTAAGTCGGGAGAATGTACGGAACACCGTACAATATCGCATCGCATTAACAATTTGCGTACTATGCACGTTAGCATTTACACTTTTGTAACTAAACTTAAGCAAATAAATCAGTGTACGAGCAGCACTCAACGCGGAAGGTTTCATTTATCATCCCGCACCCCTTACAGCGGCCTTACTCCTAAGGCCGCGGTCGTTCCAGAAAATTACTCTAAGGGGCCTACTATCCATAGTAGGACCCCAGTTTCTTGAAGGCCTCGGCGGCTAGCCGGAGGGGATTCTCCCCGTTCGCGACTGCCACCAGAAATTCACTCAGCAAGTCTATTGCGAATTTATTAATTGATCCCTCGCCCCTTGTTGGTGTAGCCACCTCTAAGTGGCGTGGGGCGGGGGGAGGGGCCGTCGCTTGCTCTACAGCTTCCCTCTGTTTCTTTCCCTTCCTGGGTTCTGGCCTTGGAACGCGCGGAGGAGGTTGTGAAGTGGGCGGTGGTGGGGGTGGGGCGGTCTGTGCCTTCTTCCCTTTCCCCTTTCCTCCCCTCTTCTTTTTCCTCCCCAGACTCGGAGCTCCGCGCGGTCGAGGCTCGTTTGCTGCCGCCATGAGCGAGCTCGACTGTTGCGGTTCTTCCGCGTCCCGGGTGTCCGCCCTCGGACCGGACTTAGATCTGGCTCGTGGGCGGGGGAGTTCTACATGAGCCCCCGTCAATGCCACCGGGCCGGCACGCTTGTTCCTCGCCTCCCTTTTGTACACCGGGCAAGCAACGTGATTTGCCGGGTGCGGCCCCCCGCAGTTTGCGCAGGTGGCCGGTTCTTCCAGGGGGCGGGGGCAGTCTTTGGCGGCATGCTCCTCGCCACATCGCACGCAGGCCTGTTGTCTGTGACACTGGTGCGATGAGTGCCGGAACTTCTGGTACCGGTGACATTGAGCCGGTCCCTTTTTGCCGCGCCAGGCCTCTATTTTGACACCGGGCATGCAGAGCATCTCATTGACTGCGTATATGCCCGGTGTGAGGTTCTCTGTGCGTTTCAGGATGGCCAAAAATATACATCCTGGCCTCCCGCGGCGCGCTTTAATGGAGCGGACATATTCTGGTGTATAACCCAGGTCGCGGAGCTCCTCTTCAATCTCCTGCGGTGCGGTGTCCACTGGCAGCCCCCTAATAGCCACCCGTAGGCTCCGCTCCGCTGGGAGGGAGTATCCGTGCCACGAGATTTTCTCCCTTTGTTCGAGGTCCCATAAGTAGGACTGCGTGGTCCGGAACTCCCTCTCGCTCTTCGCAGTGAAACGCACTCCCTGCCCATAGGGGCGTGCGTTGGGGGCATGTCCTAGCCGCCCTTTGTGCTCCTTGAAATGGTGCGTCCAGTTAGGCAGCTTGTCAACCGTCAGCGGAGGATATCTCTGCTTGGGTGGCGGCGAGATGGGTCCAGTATCGGGGGCTGCTTGCGTCGCGCTCGCCGGTGCGGTACTCGGTGCGGCGGGTGCGGTGCGCGGCGCGCTCAAGGCAGCGGCGAAGCTCGCGTGCGTCGCGGTCGCGATTGGCGGCGGCGGAGTCGCGGCGAGGCTGACGGTCGCGTGCGCGGTAGTAGTCGGTGGTGGCGTCACGGCGCGGCTGGCGGGCGCGGCCCGCGAAGCGGGTTTTTCTATTTCGAGCCGGCGCGGGGCGGCACGGGGAGGTGGCGCGGCCGGTGTTGCGTAAGTCGCGGCGGTCGCGGTGGTCGCGGGGGGAGCGGTCGCCTGCCCCGGAGCGCTGTACGCCGAAGCGCTCAACGAGGGCGGCGTCTCCGTCGTTGCGGCGGTAGCCCACTCTGAAGCGGGGCGAGTCGCCGGGAAGTCGTACGGTTGAGGGTAGGCTGTTGCCGTCTCTCTTCCTCTTATCCGTGGGTCCCTTGGTGGAAGCGGGACGGAGAATGGCGGGGTCGGCTTCAGGCATACCCTCTTCTCCGTGGGGTCCTGTGTCTTCTCACTGGAGTCCAGGGGGCGGCGGGACGCTTGGGCCGGCGGTGTGATGGACGCCATTGCGGGAGCGAGACGCTTCGTAATAAAAGCGTCCTCCGCGAATGGCGATTGGCCGGGTGTTCGGGCCTTTTCTGAGGCCGGCTGGCGCGGCGGCGCCGAAAACGGCGGGCGCGTTGGGCGTGGGCCCGCGGCGACCGGTGAGGTGGTCGCCGTTGGCACGGGGATCGCCGAAGGGCGAGTGGTGGCGGTGGACGGCGCGGAACCGCCCGCAGTCGGACGTCGGTCGGTTGGCGGGCGAGGCTTCGGCTCAGCGAGCCCTCCCTCCAGCCCTCCCTGGGCCGGCGCGGGCGTCCGCGGCGACGTCTTCAACGCGAGGAGGCGCGGCCCTGTCGCGTGCGCGCGAGCGGGCGCGGCGGCTGCTGTCGCTATGCGAACGCGGCCTGCCAGTCCTCGCAAGCGCGGCGACAGTGTACGCCGGCGCGTCTTCCTCGGTGGGCTTCGTGGATGGGTTCATCCTGCCTACGATCTCAAGGCGCCGCAACCCTGGCGGGTGCGGCGCGGCTTCACGACGGGCGAAGATAATCCCCTCACACAGTTGTTGTGCGGCCCAATTCAATGGAAAGTTTCCAACAAAAAAACAACCAAGAATGTGGGTACTTGCGAAAAATTAGGATCCGTGTAGGTCGCAGTGAGGCGGTCCTGAGGCCCCGCTAGGTTGCAGCCTATATTTATAGAGTCGGAAATTCATGTTACTATGCAGCGCTCGTAGTACGCATTCATTGATAGACCAATAGTTACTTGTGTATATTTTGTTGTGCATGTTGTTTCATCTGTTTTTTAAAACGCAATCCTATTGGATTGCAAAATAATGTAGACCCTTTTATTGGTTAGTAAGTTTTGTAAATCCTACTAATCCTATCCTTCCTACTAATATTATAAATGCGAAAGTTTGTAAGGATGTATGTATGTGAGTGAGTGAGTGAGTGAGTGTGTGTGTATGTTTGTTGCTCTTTCACGCAAAAACTACTGAACGGATTTTCATGAAACTTTGCAGTAATATAGCTTAGGCATCGGATTAACATAATTTGTTAAAATTTATAGAGATTTTTATATCTTACTAATCTTATTAATATTATAAATGCGAAAGTTTGGATATTTTATCACGCCAAAACGGCAGAACGGTTTTAAGCCAAATTTGTCACACAGATAGTTATTCACGAGACCTAAAATACCAAATACTTATAATCCCGGTAAACCTATCGGTTCCCGCGGGATAAGAGGTTTATAGTCGACACGTAACTGGGAGATATCTAGAGGAAGTTGTAAAGTAACGTATAGGCTACTTTTTATCCCGGGATTTCCCGCGGGATCAGGATTCACGTGGGAAAAACTTTTATGCGCGAAGTAAGAATGGGCTTATATTTTTATGGGACTTTCACTGGGAGATAGAGGAAGTTGTAAAGTAACATATAGGCTAATTTTTATCCCGGAGTTCCCGCGGGATCAGGATTCACGCGGGAAAAACTCTTAATACGAGAAGGCGCGGCATATTTTTTTATGGGACTCACTGGGATAGAGGAAGTTGCGAAGTAACATATAGGCTACTTTTTATCCCGAAATTCCCGCGGGATCAGGATTCACACAAAAAAACCCTATTCGCAAAGTTGCGTGCTTAGTTTTTTATGGCCTACTAATATTATAAATGCGAAAGTTTGTAAGGATGTATGTATGTGAGTGAGTGAGTGAGTGAGTGTGTGTGTATGTTTGTTGCTCTTTCACGCAAAAACTACTGAACGGATTTTCATGAAACTTTGCAGTAATATAGCTTAGGCATCGGATTAACATAATTTGTTAAAATTTATAGAGATTTTTATATCTTACTAATCTTATTAATATTATAAATGCGAAAGTTTGGATATTTTATCACGCCAAAACGGCAGAACGGTTTTAAGCCAAATTTGTCACACAGATAGTTATTCACGAGACCTAAAATACCAAATACTTATAATCCCGGTAAACCTATCGGTTCCCGCGGGATAAGAGGTTTATAGTCGACACGTAACTGGGAGATATCTAGAGGAAGTTGTAAAGTAACGTATAGGCTACTTTTTATCCCGGGATTTCCCGCGGGATCAGGATTCACGTGGGAAAAACTTTTATGCGCGAAGTAAGAATGGGCTTATATTTTTATGGGACTCACTGGGAGATAGAGGAAGTTGTAAAGTAACATATAGGCTAATTTTTATCCCGGAGTTCCCGCGGGATCAGGATTCACGCGGGAAAAACTCTTAATACGAGAAGGCGCGGCATATTTTTTTATGGGACTCACTGGGATAGAGGAAGTTGCGAAGTAACATATAGGCTACTTTTTATCCCGAAATTCCCGCGGGATCAGGATTCACACAAAAAAACCCTATTCGCAAAGTTGCGTGCTTAGTTTTTTATGGGACTAACTGGGAGATACCTAGAGGAAGTTGTAAAGTAACATATAGAATACTTTTATTCCCGGAATTTCCGCGGGATCAGGATTCACGTGGGAAAAACTCCTGTGCGCGAAATAGTGGGCTTAGATTTTAATAGGACTTTCACTGAGAGATAGAGGAGGTTATGGAGTATTGTATAGGCTACTTTTTGTTCCTGACTTCTCGCGGGATCGAGATTTACGTGGGAAAAACTTTGTGACACACTCAGTTTCACGCGAGCGGAGCCGCGGGCACAGCTAGTATTATAAATGCGAAAGTTTGTAAGGATGTATGTGTGTGTGTTTGTTGCTCTTTCACGCAAAAACTACTGAACGGATTTTCATGAAACTTTGCAGTAATATAGCTTACACATCGGAATAACATAATTTGTTAAAATTTATAGAGATTTTTGAAGGGACTGGTTTCCCGAAGCGAAGCGAGGGCGGATTTACTAGTTTTGTATATAAAGCGTGTATTTTTGGCAATAAATTAATTCAGCTCAGAACCACTCTGAAGAAAGATCTCTTATTTCAAGAAAACCTCTCCAGCTTCTGCAAATCTTCAGCTCCACTGTAAGAGACCTGCCAGGTTAATCTCGACCTGGCAGACCACCTCTTCAAACTGTTGTAACATGTAACGGTGTAGCTGGACTTAACTGAGTAGGGAAAACTCGTCAAATCTCGTTTCGAGATTTTTGCAAAACCATTCATAGATAGTAGGAATTTGTTGATGCAATGGCGAAGTTTCAAAAATGTTTATAAAAACCAAATGCCAGTACAATTTATTTCTTTTCAGTACTCAAAACGTCGAAATGTGATAAAAATCGATACTCGAAAATCGGAGTGAAACCAATAACTTACCTATTTTTGATTTTTTTAGCAACAAGTCAAAAATGTTTTATTCTAAAAAAACATCACGAACGAAAAGTAGGTTCACAACAAAATTCAGTAAGCCACAAAAACCGCAACCTATCAATTTTAATTGTTAACTCGATAATAATAACGTCGAATATTCTAACCTGAACACACCGCGGTTTGTGCGCGTTTTATTATGATATGGTACTCGCGATAGGTATTTTGTACGCCGATATTTAGACCTATTGCAACCGTGGCCACGATTCATGCAACTTGGTTCAAGTTCTTGGTTGACCAAAGAAAAAAATGAGTTATTCCGGTGTGATCCACACTAAGAGATCCCTTATAGGTATTTTTTCCGGTCAGATCCATAGTAATTTGACCATTCCGGACCGATCCATTTCCTGTTTATAATTGGTAAGTACAGTCAAACAAAAAACAGTTGATGAAATAAAAATAATGTACTTTTTATTCGTATAAGAATCATCACATACTTATGTTACGCTACCTAAGTCATTTGAAATCATCTTTTCATAGTTATGTTAAATTATATTTAGTCCTTGGATTTGGATAAATCTAAATAATAGAAAAAACAATTTGTAAGAGACTAAAGATTAATCAAATTATGAAAATAAAATTTAAAATACAATTTAAAATTGTCATAGTATTCACAATCACATTGAGTTATATTTGCTCCTTGGATTTGGAAAAATCTTAATTAAGTATAAAAACACAATTTGTAAATAAGTGGCTGAAAATAATTATTCAAATAACAAAATAAAAAAAAACTAAAATTACAATTTCAAATTATCACAGTAAAAACAATCATACGGTTAAGAGACCCCAAACACTTCTTTCGCCAGTTGACACATTTCCACTGACTCCATCCGTTTTTATATTCTACCTTCTTGGTGTACTGATAACCAGCTTTTAGTAAAACTACACCACCGTTTCTATTTATATATTATACTAGCTGTTGCCCGCGGCTCCGCCCGCGTGGAACTCAGTGTGTCACAAAGTTTTTCCTGCGTGAATCCCGACCCCGCGAGAATTCTAAGATAAATAGTGGCATATAATAGTAGATTGTATGACAAGGGTGCAAAGTAATATTTTTTCGGCGAGGGCGTTTTTTGAATCCAGAGCGAAGTGAGGGATTCTAGAGTAGAATCCCGAGCGTAGCGAGGGATTCTTTAGTAGAATACGTAGTAGAATAGTAGATTCTTTAGTAGAAAGTACGTCGCCCGAGCCAAAAATATACTTGCACCCGAGTGATACACTACTTTTCATCACCCACTATGAGAAAATAATATATATAACGGCGCTAGGTTCCGAGCGGTCGATATAATTTGGGTTATACGTGGCTGGAGGTCAGAAATAATAGTCAGTACACCGAGTTTAAAAGTATATTACAACACTTCAATACAGTTTTATAACAAATAATGAACTATTTCCAAAATTAATTCAGATTACATTAAATTAAACTTAGAAATAAAGCTTACGACAAAATAATAGCAAAGTAGCAAAGGATCAGCAAGATTACTTCGGATTAAACATGGAAACGCGACAAGTTTGGTATGGCAGTGGGTTCTACACGTCTACTCGGTCTAAGCGCTCAATTCCAAAAAGCCCCCCATCATAACAGCTCTGGTTCTTTATAATGTCATCTCTAACCCCCACTCCATGCCAACCATGCCCAAACAATAACTGTTTGACGTTTCCACAAATAGTTAAAGCGATTCTCCACAGATGGCGTTGAAAGATCAGCGCAGGACTTTACTGCACTCCGACAAGTAGTTCCAGCGATTCTCCACAGATGGCGTTGAAAGACCAGCGCAGGACTTGAGTGCGCTCCGACACGGCCATCCTGAGGATCACACGTCCTCGTGTGAAGTAACTGGAATGAAAGAAAATTCTCGAACAGTACTGGTTCTAGTCGTTCGGCCATTCCTGACCCAAGTGGGCAGGGAATAAAAAAACAACTTTATCAAATCATTACAAATTTTGAATATCATAACATTATTTCTCTCAAGGCCAAAGCTGACATGTCGATCAACACCAATATTTATTCAAATAATAGGAAACTCATTGAAATATTGCAGTGCTCGTACCCTGACCTCCATCCGGTCCTGATCATCACACTTATGACCTCCATCCGGTCATAAGCATCAACCCAAAAGGCAACCTCTATCCAGTCACCTGCGCATGTAACCTCCATCCGGTTACAAACACTACACCACCCAGATGATCATTTCGAGCTTTTATCAAAAATAATCTTAAAAAGGTTTGTTCAACATGTCGCTTTATTTATCCTATCACATTACAGATTAATCCAAAACAAACTTTACATTTCTCATAAAGTTACTTTTCTCAAAAAGTTATCATTTCTAAAACAAGTTGACTTATCGAACGGTACTCAAGTACAATCATGTACTCCTCTCAAAAATAACGACCGTATACATAGCTCTCATCTAAATATATTGCAACGTCCATCCCGATGCAAAACTGTCTTGGCACCCACCAATAACAGCACAGAACACTTCTATCCAGTGCTCATATAAGGGCTATGCATTTTTCAAAGTAACAACACCATTCAATTACAATTTTAAAAGTTCCGTTCGACAAGTTGACCGAAAACTAAACCTCTCAAAAATAGACCTTTATCAAGTGAACTACGTCTCGAAAAGAAAAGTTAATTTACTGCTTCTTTAAGCTATCACAAAACAACAATACAGATCACCTGTAATTAGATCCGTAGCAGTAACATCAGGCAGGCATCATCCCCGTTTCCCGGAACGATAGTTGTCAGACTCGTCCTCCAAGGTCATACGAAAGTACTCCAGGGTGCGCGAGTGCACGCACGCAGCCGCCCATGCTGCTCCACACAACACGCGTGTAACCTGCGTGAGCTGCTCTTGTTCCTGATCGCCATTGGGGTAATCTGTGCATCCTCGAAAACTTATCTGAAAACAGAACGATGCACATTGCATCGCCACATGTGAGATTACTTCAAAACTCATTGGTTTCACAAGGTAAATTAAAACCAATCGAAGTGTGCTGCACTTGTAAATAAAATAATTGGGGAACTGATTGTATCCAACCGCTACTTTAATTAAAAATTTCACTAAACTTCCACAAACTGCTATTGATTTTTTTTTTCAGCAAATAGAAAATGACTAAACATTTTAAATTAAAATTAATAAATTTTACAGAACCTCCGATATCTCAATTGTTATCTTTCGTCATTGTTCATTAATTACAAGACAACAAAAGGTCATATTTTCACAAGTAACGAAATAAAAATGGAAGTTATAAAACTCAAAAACACCAGATTTAATAAAATAAAACTTTGTCATACCAAAAACGCCGTTTCACTTTTACCTTGTTTCATGTTACCACAACAAGGTGATGTCACCCTTGGTTCCAGACAGGTACCAGACAAGGTCTTGGTCTCCAGTTCCTTATAACCTAGAATCGCTTCCTAAACGCAGCTTAAATCCGACGTAAACACTTACGTCGACTTTATTTATTTCGAAAATATAGTGACTAAAGCGGGTAAGAATCCAACTAATTCGTCTGTAATAGCTCTAACGACAATGTTTTGGATCACACAATATTTAAAATTAACAATGAACTACGCGGGTATTTAGAATATCGAAATTATTTTGTCACATAGTAAATAAAACTTTGAAAATTGTATTGTGTTTCACTTTTAAAACAACGCGAACCAATGAGCAACTAATTCGATCGACGTCACCAATGAACAACCAAACCGTTCACTTTAAAAAAACTAGCTTACGCTTTTATTGTTATTATTGTTGTAGGCTTTTATTATCGTTGTAGGTACTCGATAAATGGAATAAATACTTCGTCAAGTTGAGCACAAAAACTATTTTGTGTGTGTTTATCTTTCTCCAACTAATCCTTTTCAGCGATAAGCGGCGCACCAAATAACCAAAAACCAAAATAACTATCACGAACATTACACGTTTGATAAAAGTCACTGCACTGTACGTCATATCTCGTTATCAATTAAAAATTGTACCAACACGGTATGCATAACAAAATGCCTGAACTCAAACGTTTGTTATTCCTTTTTGACCAGACAAAATCTAATCTATGTACCCCCCTTATCTTTAACAATTTTATGAACGTAGAACCCTTTGGATTCCAGGTATATAAGCGGTACTATGCATTCTCGACATGCATAGATGTCGTTGGAGTTCAACAGTTTTATTATTGAAACTTCGGAACATAATAATTTTACTTTAAAATAACTCGAGTTACGTTACATTTCGATTAAATTAATTGAACAGAAATGCTTACCCAACCAAGTACCAATATTATCCAATAACTTTCAAATATTACCAAGGTATCTCAAAACAAAGCTTAATTCTTAAATCTTATTCGTGGCCTGCGGCTTTTCACTAAGCCCAACCAACAAAATCAACAAGTCCCACGGATTCTACTAAGATTCATCACTATTACTTGACTCAAATTCACTTTTTATATCACAACACTTCAAATGATACTTAGCCCTTGGGCATTCTAGCAAACTAACCACAAATCTACCCACGTTAAACTTCAACAAAATGATCGCATGATAAAAAGTGTGTTCCGATATTATAATACCTGGTTAAATTACACTAAAATCAAAGGGTGTAACTTTCCCTTCATAATAAAAACATAGAGGTCATAATAAAAATGATTTTTTTTTTCAGCGATTAAACATCAAAATTAGATTACGATGAGAAGTGATTTTTTTTAATTACATAACTGCCTTAAATGATTTTATTACCGAATAATAATGTTTTTTTTTTCACTCCCGATTATTAACAAACTAGTTTACACACACAACATAGTTTACACGAAAAATAACTTAAGAAATGAAATTCTGTTACCACATGACTAATGAAATTAAAATAAACCATACCAATACTTGCCGTCTTACTTCAAAATCCTTTACACCGATACTTGCCATTTTATTTCAAAATCCTGTTTTACCGTGTGGTGGTCATATCTCTTCACTTGCCATCCATGCCTCACCTGATATTATCACCTGAAAACCTGGAAGTAACCTAGCCAGCCATGTGTGGGACGTGAAGTTACATCCAACTTCTGATAACGGCGCTAGGGTCCGAGCGGTCGATATAATTTGGGTTATACGTGGCTGGAGGTCAGAAATAATAGTCAGTACACCGAGTTTAAAGGTCTATTACAACACTTCAATACAGTTTTATAACAAATAATGAACTATTTCCAAAATTAATTCAGATTACATTAAATTAAACTTAGAAATAAAGCTTACGACAAAATAATAGCAAAGTAGCAAAGGATCAGCAAGATTACTTCGGATTAAACATGGAAACGCGACAAGTTTGGTATGGCAGTGGGTTCTACACGTCTACTCGGTCTAAGCGCTCAATTCCAAAAAGCCCCCCATCATAACAGCTCTGGTTCTTTATAATGTCATCTCTAACCCCCCACTCCATGCCAACCATGCCCAAACAATAACTGTTTGACGTTTCCACAAATAGTTAAAGCGATTCTCCACAGATGGCGTTGAAAGATCAGCGCAGGACTTTACTGCACTCCGACAAGTAGTTCCAGCGATTCTCCACAGATGGCGTTGAAAGACCAGCGCAGGACTTGAGTGCGCTCCGACATATATATGTCGGAGACGGAAATAAAATTAGATTAAAATCAAACTAAATAAATCATTAAACTTTGAATAAAACGTAAATCCGGAACTGTAATTTAAATGGCAACACTGTACGAATTGTAAACGTGTCTCGATGGGATATCGGAGGGGGAACCCAACAGAGGGCACCTGTGGAGTCGGCTACGAAGAGCGGGGACTTCTCGAGCAGACGTCGAGCTGAACGGTCGCATTAAGTTAACTAGTGTACTTTGTAATAAAATCCTATACTGCGTTGTACCTATGCCCGACGGCATTACGTGTCTCTAAGTGTATTTCAGTCGTACCACGTTTTAACATAACCTAAAAGCTTTAATCGAATTAAGTTAAACTGTGTAAACCTAATTTAAATCATGAAGACACGTATTGAACGCCCACTGTGTTTTATTTTTCACCTTGCAACCTGATGATCGGAACATTATACCACCATCCTGACTAGTGTCTCCGAAATATATAATAGAAAATAATACGTAAAAATGCACGAAAACTTAATTTTAATTTGAAAACGAAATCTTAATTTGATTTCTTTTTTTATTATTCAGCTGGCGGGGCCCTCGCGTCGTACCAGACATTCTTTATTCAAACAATATTTGCGTTCGATTTCTTTAGCGCAAAATACTAAAATGTTCTAAATTCAAAATAGGACGGAAAAGATCTAGTCGGACAGGAAAGTTGTATGAAAATTCATTCCCGCCTGCTGAATAGAAAACAGCAACTTTGGAACCCCGTAAGTCCGAACCAAGTCGTCTTTTTCGAATAGGTGTGATGAAAAATATATTGCTCCACACAAATTAAGAACAGTTGATTTTTTAGTCATACCGCACAAAAATCCGTTATGTACCTACCTAGATCTTGAGAAAATCGATAAAAAGACTAAGATATAAACGTAGAGTTTTTTAATTCCAAACTTTAGGCATAAGTTTAACCACGATAATTAAAAAATATATATTTTTAAACTATATTGGCAGTTTTTCATTCGGGTGCCAAGACATAAAGACCAGAAGTGATGCTGACCCTCGAGAAAACAACTTTTTTTTTTTTTCTTTATTTATTATGGAGGGTTTGATCAATTATGATCATGCCACCCTCATTGGAACATAACTACCTTACAGTCTACGCTTAACAACTAAATTAAACAATTTGTATAGCATTCTGGCTTCTTCCGATTGAGGGAAAGCCAGGATGCTATTAAATATACCAACTTCTTGCCGATTGATGTTGTATTTTTCAATATAGTCCGATCTTTCAGCCTCAACCCGCACACACTCAACCAGAACATGATACACATCTTCTGGTTTGTTACACTCTGCACAGTTTGGAGACTCAGATTTCCCCATCAAATATGAAAACATACCCAGTGGAATATGACCGGATCGAAGTCTGAAAGCCGTCACAATATCCAGTCTAGACATCTCTGTTCCCAAAAACCAAGGGGACCGAGTGAGGCACGGTTGTATGGTCTTGTACCATATTCCCTTGGTTAGGGAACGCTCGTCAAAGTACTCCTTCCACATCGCACTACATTTACTCCGAACCTCATACAGGTAATCCGAATACAATGGTAAGCAAGAAAAGGGTATGCCGTTTATAATTGCGTCTTTTGCTAGCCGATCAGCTTCTTCATTGCCTGGTATGCCGATGTGGGAGGGTATCCACTGAATTTTAACAATTTTATTGTGATTGGTTAATTTCTGTATAGAATCTAGGATACTATAAGCTATGGGAACACCTCTCACATTTGATGTGCACCGAGCTAGATGATGAATAGCACTTTTGGAATCTGTTAAGATAACAAATTTTCCTGGTCCAAAAGAATCTATATATGAGATGGCCTCAGCTATCGCAATTAACTCTGTGTACATTATCGCCGGAATTCCGGGATAATAAGTAGCCTATGTGTTGCTCTAGAACCTTCTCTAACCCCAGTGAAAGTCCCATAAAAATCTAAGCCCGCGACTTCGCGTATTGGAGTTTTTTCCGCGTGAATCCTGATCCCGCAGGAATTCCGGGATAAAAAATATCCTATATGTTAATCTAAGTTGCCCTCTATGTGTGTGCCAAATTTCATGAAAATCGGTTCAGTAGTTTTTGCGTGAAGGAGTAACAAACAAACAAACAAACAAACAAATACACAAACTTTCACATTTATAATATTATTAGTAGGAGTAGGATTAACTCATTAGGATGGCTAGAAGAAGTTGACGGCAGACTGTGATCTTCAGACATTCTAAAAAAAAAAAGGAAATAAATAGAGAGTTTTAACTAACAATAAAACTTACCTATTATTTTTCCTGAAGACATCCGGAATCCATCTTGAGTCAAGCATCTGTCTTTTAACGTGTTTTCAGGCCTTTTCCTTCCTCTCACCAGGTGGCGCCACCGTAAACTTCCTTTAAAATTACGTAGAGAGCCAAGATGGCGACCTACCTCTCAATTTTTGAATCATTATTAACTCATGATGTACCAGGTAGACATTACCTGGATTCCGGATGTCTTCAGGAAAAATAATAGGTAAGTTTTATTGTTAGTTAAAACTCTCTATTATTTGTTCCGTTTCGACATCCGGAATCCATCTTGAGTGATGTGTTTGTTATCTCCTGGTATATACCTATTGTAGGTATACGACGCTGTAATGTGTGTGCAATGTAATTAAATGTATGATAATCATAATAAAGAGAAATAATGTATCACAATTCTTAATAAATGAATAATGATCATAACATTACATGATTTAAATCGAAATATTAGCAACAATTATTATTTTACTGCATCAAAATAATTAGATAAAGAAACAGATTTCTTACGTTGAGCTGATGGATCACTTTCTTTTTGGTAGTATTTCCGAAATGTATGCTCCTGTTTCCAATTACCGGTAGACAGGATTTTATCAATACTAAAATTTTCTAACCAATTAAGAGATGCTACGGCTGAGCGGACAGATCCCGCCGTTGCTTCTATGCCGGCTTCTCTCGCAACAGATTTTATCCAACCACCTAAAATTGTCCTGGACGCAGGCTTAGCCTCACCACGAACAGTAATAAACAAATCTAAGCTATTAATAGTCTGACGTCGAACATTTGATAAACTAACTAATTTCCTTAACCAATAACAACAATTAAGATTGTTGTTTGGATGTGATAATATTTTCCAACCAGATTGCTGATAATTGCTAGTATCGGTTTTTGATCCGAAACAAGGCCAAAGTACTAGGTACTATACTATTCTAAAAGGGGTTTTCGGGGTTGGGGGCGGCTAGAGTGGGAGCTCGAACCGTCCATCACCAACCCCGGGAAGGATGACGGTATGTGTGGCCGCATACCGTCGTATGGAGATGGCAAGCGATGGGGCATTTAGTCTCTCGCGGGCAGAGCCCCAAGGGCGCCGCGCTCGGAGGACTCCGGTTGTGTTCCTTTGGAGATCCCGGAGTTCTCCACAAGCGCTGAGGTAGGCCACCGGGGGGGTTTTAGTGGGTAAAAATCCCACATAACCCTGTGTCGCTCCCACGACACCGGGTACCTTTTGAAGGTTTCCCCCTCGATAACAACAAATAAAATTATTGTTACCTATTTTAACAGGGTGAGGTCATGAACCCTACGTCCAGACATTATCAATAACAACACAGCAACTCTTCTGGAAACATCATAAAAATTATTTGCACCAATGTTATGGTTAGACATATAATTAATAATAATTCTCGGATCCTAAATAGGAGGCTTTGAATCTTTAGGTTTAGCTATTAACAAAGCTTTTAAAACATGTTTTATGAAAAAACTAGAAGATAAATCAATATTAGTTTGTGTAAACGTAGAAATAACTATTTTATGTACTAAAATAGTTCTTTAAACAAGATTACATTCATTATGAAGATAAATTAAATATCGTGCTACTTGACATGGTATTGGGTTTTTTAAAATCCACTTATTTATACACCATGTTTTCTATCTATCCCAGGTTTCTCGAGAGCTCGTCGGCTCAGGTCGGCTCTCCAAAACACTTTGGTCCAGTTCGGAGCAATTATGATGTATCGTCCTTTCGCTGTATTCAAGTGTGCCAGTATTTGTGGTATTAGGTTTTGGCGGTGGGAAGATCCATGCCAGGTCGTAGACCCACTCTATGCAAAAGGCGTTGTGGAAGGATGCCTGGGGGTCGTTCACATCTATTGAGACGTATTGGTACATTACATGTGCTGTTTTGGAAGCGAACAAGTGCAATTGGGGTCTTCCCCACCTTTGAAATATTTTGTCCGTCGCATCTCAAAATAGATGCCACTCCGGATAACTCGTATTGTGTGACAGTGCATTCAACTTCGACGTTGTACCTGCCCGGAATGTACTGTGCAGAGAGACATATGTTGTGTTCGTCCAGAATTTCTAGTAATTGACTCATAAGATCCAAGTACCTGGTTGACCGAGCTTTGCTCGGTTGAAAATTATATTTAGTATGAATCGCAAGAAATACGAGGAATTCCGCCATCTATTCAGGAGTCAAATCATACAACTGTTCACTGAGCACAAAATTCATTTTACTTATGTTACGGCCAAAGGATCTCAACAGCGTGTTTCACAAAGTTGTACAGCGCCATCTAGTTTCATACTACTGAAATTTCAACACGTTACAAACAGTACCTCATAGAAGTTAACTGTGTGAGCGAATTAATTGCATTTTAAATAGGTACATACTTAATTAGATAAATTCATTGAACTTTCCTTCGTACTTTTCGCAGGCTTAGGCAGTCCCCGACTGAAATTTTTATTTGCGATAAAATGTATTGAATGTTTATGATAATTAAACAACATAAATAAATATACTTTTAGTTTAATGAGCAAGTTGTTAGGCGTACTTAAAATTTTATTGATTCTATTTACAACAATAGTAATTTCATCGATCTGACCATTATTTATTTAAAACTTTATTAAAATATATTATTAAATCGATAATAACAAAACTAACATTTATTTACAAATATTCTCGTAAATATCACAAACGCACGTTAAACTATCACTACGCGTCCTGCGAGGTCAAGCGAGATAATCGCACTGATTTTTAATTTTATTCAAACAGAAAATAGGTAGGTATAACGCAAAAATAGCGCTTCAACGTAAGTATTAGCCGAACAAAAATATATTCGAGCGCCATCTAGTTTCATACTACTGAAACAAACAAACCGTACCTCATAGAAGTTATCCTAATGTTTCATAGATGGCGTCAGTTCAACACGTTACAAACAGTACCTCATAGAAGTTATCCTAATGTTTCATAGATGGCGTCAGAATGATGTTTTTAAAATCTCTTTATCCCGGGAACCGAGCTTTTCTCGAACCTGGGACCTTGATAAATCGATTCCTTGAGCCGAAAACCCCCTAATCTGTAATTTTCATGAAAATCTTTGCAGCCGTTTCCGAGATCGTGATTATATATATAGGTATAAATAAATAAATAAATAAATATACAAGAATTGCTCGTTTAAAGATATTAGATAGAGTTATTGACCTGGTCCCACCTTCCTTGTTGAGGTACGATACTACCGTGCGATTGTCCGTTTGTAATAAAACGTGAGTATTCTGCAGTTGAGGTTTGTTCTTCAGTACTACCGCGTAAACTGCGTACAGTTCCTTGAGACTCGCATGCCATGAGGTCTGATGCATCTCCCATCGAACTGCCTGTTTTGTTTCGCCCAATTGTGCTCCCCAACCTAAGTCGGATGCATCCGTTGTTAGAAGGAATGAGATTTGATTCGAATGTATCCATGTGGATTTGAACATCGAACTCATCCACCATCTCATTTCGTGCAGGACTGGGTCGGGTATCGCAGCACGTTTGTACGGTTGAGATTTGGGAAGCTGTCGCCTGAAGTACTGCAGTGTTCGACAGTGTAATCTTCCCCTCGGAATGACAAAAGAGGCGAAATTGAGTCTTCCCAGAAGGGTCTAGGCCTGTCTGAGAGACCATTTGCCTGTCGCTATCTGGTTCTGAAGTGCCATGCGAAGCGTGAGGCACTTCGGTTCCGAAAGGGACTTTGCGTTGCGTTTTGTGTCCCACAACACACCCAGAAATTCTAGCTGTTGCCTCAGAACCAGAACAGATTTGGAAGCTGTCGACTGAAGTACTGCAGTGTTCGACAGTGTAATCTTCCCCTCGGAATGACAAAAGAGGTGAAATTGAGTCTTCCCAGAAGGGTCTAGGCCTGTCTGAGAGACCATTTGCCTGTCGCTATCTGGTTCTGAAGTGCCATGCGAAGCGTGAGGCACTTCGGTTCCGAAAGGGACTTTGCGTTGCGTTTTGTGTCCCACAACACGCCCAGAAATTCTAGCTGTTGCCTCGGAACCAGAAGAGATTTGTCGCGATTATTTGGGGTGTAAGGGGCTCCTCCCATCCTTGAGTCCAAGTCGTCCTCCCCTGCTCGTGGTGCACCCTGCTGAACAACGGACGAGGTCACGGCGCCCGGTCCCTCCTTAAGAGGTCGCTGGATTCTGTACCATCCAGCACAATCCCGATGGTACTCTAGGCTGGTGGTAGGGTCTCGAACCCGGCTGGCTAGCTACCACCCTCCTGCTTGAGTCAGCCGCCAAACGACCTGTCGTGTTCCGGCTGGTGGCTTGAGAGCCAGTTCTCCCCTCTTCCCCACCCTTTCCCTTTCCCCTGTATGGTGAATCGTTGGTTGTATCCTCGGGTTTTTATGGACTCCTGAGGCTCTGTTGCTCGAGCGGACGTGACATGTTGGCGCGGCGAACAGGGAGACCTGGTGAAACGGCTTGCCGCTGGCCGCCCGCCGGACAGTACAGGGACCCGAACCCAGGCAACACTCGTAACCTCTGGCCTGGGAGGCTGTCCCATCATCCGGTGTATAATCCCGTTGCGTGTACTCCGTGCCTGAGTAAGAGACCGGAGTGGTACCCGGAGTGCACGCACGGGGGGGGACCAGGGGCCCTTCCGTCCGCCGCGCCAGCAACTCACATACCCCCTCCGTAGCACGGTGTCATGAGTCCATACCTTACCCCAGGGGTCTCCAATAGTTCACTGCACTTCCTTCCTATCCTCGCCTATTTTTACACTTACTTATGGGCAAGTCAAAAAAAAGAACGAGGTTTTTCCCAGCGGCAACCCCTGATACCCCTACCACACTTACTGTAGACATGTGCAACATCAGGGGAATTCACAGCAACTTTAATGCTGTCCACTACCTTCTTGAGACAGCAAAGCCGGCCTTGCTCTTTTTGACGGAGACACAGATATCATCACCGGCCGACACATCCTATCTTTGTTAAGAAAGAAAGAAAGAAAGAAATAAGTTTATTCATAAAAGGTACACTTGTAAATAATAAAATTAATCTATAGTAATATTAACATAGAATAGTAATTTAAGTGAACCTCTTACAAAACGGAACCTGCTCAGCATTATGCTGGAGTCAGGAGACCGCCAGCGCTGATCTTCCGCAGGTGCCGTATGGTTAAGCCACGAAGGTCTACCAGCAAACGTTCCAAACATTTAATTTGTACTGTAAATACTATTGCAATTAAACTGTATATCAACATTAATTACCCACTAGCACATATAAGTAGATATATACATATAAAGTAGTAACATGTTAAACGCATTTAAATAAATAAAATATAGAAAGAGATACAATATGTGTAGGGGTGCACTGTCTATTAAATAAGAACACTTCAAGCACCGTACATATGTCTTTTTATTCGATAGGTAGGTATGCAAGACACAGATTCCGTAAGCAAGTTAGTACGTACAGTTTGGAAGTTAGAACTTAGATTAGGACACTAGACTTAGGACACACTGTTAAAAATAGTATTTTGAATAGGTGCAGAAGTTAGCAAGCACATAACAGTAAATATATTGAAAGTTATCGCGACGGGAATAAGCGAGAGGGCGCATGCGCAGCCTACCGGCGTCCAGGATCGTAACTAGCGACTGAGCGATTTTCGGCGACTGCACTATACCTATGCGCGCACGGCGGGCGCGCGATGCGCGCGGCACGAAGGCGGCCGAAACCACCCGAACGAGTTGCCAGGCATTAATATAAAAATTGGACTGCACGTCCGTCTATCAACACGTCGCCACATCAGCCCCCCTGGAGACCTTTAGGGTCGATAAGAAATGTTTAGGAAAACGGACTTGACGACCGTAGCGCGTAGTTTTTATAACAGGCTGATCTACTACTTCAGACGGTTTTTCAGTCTCATTATTAAGTTCATATGCAGGTTTTAAACGATCGATGGAAACGGTAACAATTTTGTGCGCAATTTCAATTTTATAATATTTTGCTGTGCGTTCAACTACTTTATATGGCCCAGCGTAGGGCTGTTGCAAAGATTTACGCACAAAGTCCTGCCGTACAAAGACGTGTGAACAGGATGATAATTCCTTGTACACGAACGTGTTAGACGAACCATGACGAGCCACCTTCGATGGTCTAACCTTTTCGAAGTGTAACCGTAAACGTGTCACAAAATCGGAGTAGTCGGGTACGATGTTAGTATCGTGACTACGATTAAAGAAATCGCCTGGGAGTCGCAATATTTCACCATATACTAGTTCGGCGGTGGACGCTGACAAATCCTCCTTCCAGGCACTACGTATACCTAGGAGTACTAGTGGAAGGACTTCCGACCAGCTATCATTTGCATGGCACATGATAGCTGCTTTTAATTGCCTATGAAACCGTTCAACTAGGCCATTGGCGGCGGGATGATAGGCGGTAGTTTTAATGTGTCGCGACCCTAACAAATATGATAAATGCTCGAATAGGTGCGACTCGAACTGTCTACCTCTATCCGTTGTAATCTTTTCGGGGCAGCCGAATCGAGCCACCCAAGTACTAAGGAACGCCTTTGCAACACTCTCAGCGGTGATTTCGGTAAGCGGTACTGCCTCGGGCCAACGACTGAACCTATCGACCGCTGTTAAGCAATACCTAAATCCATTCGAGATGGGCAAGGGTCCAATCAAATCAATATGTACGTGAGAAAACCTGGCTGTAGGTACTGTGAAGTCGTGAGTCGGTGAGTGCACATGACGAGAGATTTTTGACTTCTGACAAGCGATACACGAGCGCGACCATGCTTTGCAGTCTTTACGAATGCCGGGCCACACGTAGCGTTCCGAAACAAGCTTGGCGGTTGTCCTAGCGCTGGGATGACTCAACCCGTGTAAAGCGTCAAAAACCTGTTTCCGGAACTCAGTTGTAAGAAAAGGTCGTTTAATCGAACCCGAGATGTCACAAACTAATTTAACATTACCAAAAAGTACCTTCTCTAATTTTAACGACGAACCTTTTTTAATTAACATATTTAATTCAGTATCCGTTAATTGAGAATTTGCTAATAAATTTAAATCAATTATTTCTGTTATGGCGTCCGTCCTCGACAGAGCATCGGCAACCACGTTGTCTTCACCTGCAATATACCTAATATCAGTGGTAAACTGTGCTATGAAATCTAAATACCTAAACTGGCGGGGTGAACACTTGTCGAGATCTTTTTTGAAAGCTGAGATTATGGGTTTATGGTCAGTGAGAATAAAGAAAGGTTTTAATTCAATCATATAACGAAAGTACTTCACTGACTCATAAATGGCTAGAAGTTCCCGGTCGTATGAACTATATTTCTTTTGCGCCGTGTTTAGTTTACGCGAGAAAAAGCTAAGCGGCTGCCATATGCCAGAAATTTGTTGCTGCAAAACCGCGCCAATAGCAGTATCCGACGCGTCGGTGACAATGGACAGAGGAGCGGAAGAGTCCGGGTGCGCGAGAAGCGTAGCATTAGCAATACTTGACTTGCAAGCATTGAAAGCCTCCTCCAGCACTGGAGTCCACTCAATGGTGCTATTGCTCTTGATCGATGTACCACAGAGTAGTGCATGAAGAGGTGCCTGTATTTTTGCAGCGTGTGCTATAAAGCGTCGGTAAAAATTGAGAGCTCCTAAAAAGCGACGTAACTCTTTAATAGTTTTCGGCCTGGAATAATTTAATATTGCCTGTACTCTGTCCTCAAGGGGTTTAGTCCCTGACGCACTTACTAAGTAACCAAGAAACTCGACCTCTGGCACGCCGAAAATACACTTGTTTGTGTTAAGTAAAATGCCATGTTCACTAAAACGTTCGAAAACAATTTTTAAATGTTTTTTGTGTTCGATTTCATTTACAGAGGCTATTAATACGTCGTCAATATAAGGAAAGGCAAAATCTAGATCTTTCAAGACTTCGTCCATAAATCTTTGAAACGTTTGCGCCGCGTTTCGTAGTCCAAAATTCATAAATTTATATTCAAAAAGTCCGAAACTTGTAGCTATAGCCGTTTTGGGAATATCCTCAGGTGCCACTGGTATTTGGTTATACGCGCGTACTAAATCTAATTTACTAAAAATTGTGCAACCGAAAAGATTATGTGAAAAATCCGCTATGTGCCTTACAGGGTACCGGTCAGGGATCGTACGAGCATTAAGTGCCCTGTAGTCCCCACATGGTCGCCATCCTTTATCCTTCTTAGGTACCAAGTGTAAGGGAGACGACCATGCACTTTCCGACCTACGTACGACACCGGTACGTACCAGGTCCTCGAATTCCTGTCGAGCAATTTTTAATTTATCAGGTGCCAAACGTCGTGGCCTTGATGAAACAGGCGGACCGGGGGTCGTACGTATGTAGTGTTGGGTATTATGTTTTACGATACGCTCACGCGGGTCTCCTACCGGTCGTGTTATGTCTGGAAACTGCAATAATAATTTATGGTAGGGACTGTCACCAACAATTACTTTTATTTGAGGGCAATGGTAAGCGGAAGCAGTTACGGCGGCTGATGTAAGCGTCGTGTTTGAATCAATCAGACGTGAGTTACGGACATCCACGAGCAAGTTGTAAAACGATATAAAATCCACACCTATTATAGGCTTGCTTACATCCGCTATTACAAAGCGCCAGTTAAAAGCACGGCGTAAATTAAAATCTAGACTAAGACTTATCCAACCATAAGTAGAAATAACAGTATTATTAGCTGCGTACAATTCATAATTTGTTTTAAAACGACGTTCGTTACGTAAGTATTTAACTGGATAAACACATAAATCCGATCCGGTATCTATTAAAAATTTAATATTAGTCTTTTTGTCCATAACGAATAAGCGGCTTGGCACAGAATTAACACAGTCACTCGCCGCAACTAGCGACCGCTTGGATCGTTTTTTGAAAATGAACAAGGAGGTCTACACTTAGCTGCCTTATCTCCGAACTTGCGATGGTACCAGCAGTCCGTACTACTGGACGACCTGGAACGGTTCCTGTGCTGCTGGCGACGTTTGCTCGACGACCTGGACCGCGGGCGGAACTGATGATACGCCCGCCCTCGCGACGAAAATAACGACTCCACTTTCAAGGTAAGTGCTTCGAGTTTTTTGTTCACATCCTCTAGCGGAGTAGACGTAGATGCTGCGGCCACCTGTGATGTCGTGAAGTGAGGTGACGCATCCATGATCTGGTCGGCGAGCTGCGCGACCTTGTCCAACGGTGAGTCGGCCTGCGTGGCTATTATAGCTTGTACGAAACTGGGCAACCTGTCTGCCCACAGTGTTCGTAAGAAGTCCTCAGTAACCTCTTTATCAGCGAGTGTTTTGAGGTGGCGCAGGAACTGGCTGGGCTTTCTATCGCCGATTTCCTCTTTCGATAAAAGTTGTCGCACTCGGTTCTCTTTTGAGGCTGACAGTCTGGCTAACAATTCTTTTTTCACAGTTTCATACTTATTTGTAGCCGGGGGATTCGTTATAACGTCTTCGATCTCATCAGCGTATTTAATATCCAACATCGCTATCACATGGTAAAACTTGGTCGTATCCGATGTTATGTTGGATAAAGCGAACTGTCCGTCGAGTTGCGCGAACCATAACGCGGCTTTGTTCGGCCAAAATGGCGGCATCTTCACGCCGACGCGGCATAACTCGTGGTCGGCCATTTCGTTGTTCTTGCCGCTGTTCTGCTTGATGCCGTCGTCTTTTGACATGTTGAAACCGGTGTTCTGCACGACTTTGGGTCACCAATTATGTAGGGGTGCACTGTCTATTAAATAAGAACACTTCAAGCACCGTACATATGTCTTTTTATTCGATAGGTAGGTATGCAAGACACAGATTCCGTAAGCAAGTTAGTACGTACAGTTTGGAAGTTAGAACTTAGATTAGGACACTAGACTTAGGACACACTGTTAAAAATAGTATTTTGAATAGGTGCAGAAGTTAGCAAGCACATAACAGTAAATATATTGAAAGTTATCGCGACGGGAATAAGCGAGAGGGCGCATGCGCAGCCTACCGGCGTCCAGGATCGTAACTAGCGACTGAGCGATTTTCGGCGACTGCACTATACCTATGCGCGCACGGCGGGCGCGCGATGCGCGCGGCACGAAGGCGGCCGAAACCACCCGAACGAGTTGCCAGGCATTAATATAAAAATTGGACTGCACGTCCGTCTATCAACACGTCGCCACATATGTATAGACTGTATAGGACAATTATAGTTATATAATACTGCTGTCATGCCTCAGTGGTTCTTCTTTGGTCTGATGATCTAGAAGAAACATTTTTAATTTTACTTTAAAATTAGACAGATTTTGCAGGTTCCTTATCGGTGGAGGTATATTGTTCCAGCATTTAGACGCAGCGTAACTAAAACTACCCCTAAAAGCCCGAGTTCTATGCCGCTGCGTCCGAAGTTGGATTGCGCACTCTCTGGAACCACTTAACTTATGTCTCGATGCCCAAGAGAGCTTAGTATATAAGTACGTAGGAGCTTGGTGTTTTAGTACTCCAAATAGAAGGCAGGACAAATGCAGTTTTCGACGATGTTGCATTTTTAGAATAGAATGCTTGTTAAGAAACGGAGTCACATGACCTCTGAACGGAATGTCAAAGCAAAAACGAGCGCACGCATTCTGGACTCGTTGAATGAGCTTTTGGGTTTTTCTTAGGAGGCGTGGACCAAACACAACATCCATATAGTTTAACTTTGACAAAACCAATGACTCGACCAGTTGAATACGTAAATTAACAGTTAGATATTGCCTAATCTTGTACAGGATCTTAAGTTTGTAGAAGCAATTTTGAACTGAATATGAAACATGTTTGTCGTAGTTAAGATGACAATCCATGATCAATCCTAGATTTCGAGCATCGGATACCCGCTCTACAGGTTTATTCATGAGCATAACATTCAATGTTGGATTGATAAGTCCTAGCTGGCGTTTGCTACCGAAGATTAAATATTTTGTTTTGTCAGGGTTGAGCAAAAGTGAGTTATTGGACGACCAGAGGGCTATCCTCGAAAGGTCTTCATTGAGGTAATTAATTGCACTATCTATTTCGTTGGGCTTACAAGAGATGTACAACTGAGTATCATCTGCATACAGATGCAGCTTACAATATTTTATGTGCGACGTAATGTCCGCAGTATACAAAATAAATAGAATAGGTCCAAGAAGAGATCCCTGCGGAATTCCTCTATTACATAACCGCTTATCCGAAAACAAAGCGGAGCCATCGTTGCAGCTTAATTTCACATACTGATAGCGATTGGTGAGGTAGCTGTTGAACCACATTAAAGCTGAGCTATCGAAACCATAGTAGCTAAGTTTTGACATCAGTAAAGAAATATTTAAAGAGTCAAACGCCCTGGAAAAGTCCAATAGCACCAGCAAGGTACACATGCCTTTGTCCTGAGCGCATAGTATGTTGTCTGTCACATCCAATAATGCAGTCACTGTACTCCGACCCTTCCTAAAACCAGACTGAAATTCAGGCAAAATTTTATTGGTTTCCAAAAATTCGGTCAATTGTGTGCATACGACCTTCTCCAATAATTTCGATAAACAAGGCAGAATACTAATTGGCCTTAGTTCTTTTAATTCTACAGGGTTCGGGACTTTCGGCAGTGGGAGCACAACGGCAAGCTTCAATAAATCAGGGAAGGTCGATGTGCTGATAGATGTATTTAATATGTTTCTAATAATCTCAATAGTATCAGGAAATGTCATAATTAGCATCTCCAGATTAATTCCATCGCTACCTTCTGCATTTGATTTAATAGTTTTTATTAAATTTAACATATCATGTGAAGTAGTTTGGTTAATATGAAAAACTGCATTCCCAAACCTACTAAACTCGAAAAATGTCATTTGGGATATACTAACACTACAGGAACCAGAGATATTTAAAAAATGATTGTTAATAACGTCAGGGTCATTGAATAACGACGGCAGCTCGGCTTTATTTTTGGGTAATAAAGTTTTTTTTAAATTAGACCATAAACTTTTAGGGTTATTTATTTTATTATTAATATTTACATTAAAGTAGGCACATTTTTCAAAATATACGGCTTGACTAACTGTAGATTTTAGCAGTTTATAATAATCTTTTTTACCCGGTAATTTAGTTTTGTTGTAATCACGTGCAGCTTCGTCACGCAGCTGCATCATAATCTTAATTGTACCTGTTATCCAGGGGTAGTAATTGTGTTTGATCACCGCTGTTTTTAGGGACGCATGTTTATCAAATAAACTCAAAATCCAGGAGTTGAACACCCTGACCATTTCATTTACATCGCAAAGTGTCGAAATTAAGTCCCATCTGAACGAATGTAGGTCGCTATTAAAATTTGCTAAACAGATATCTTTCATCGGCCTGTAAGTTACAGTGTAAGGTGCAATTTTCTGTTTTTTTATTTTAAATTCACATGTAACTAGACAATGACCTATATACGACCCTACGTGCTCTAGGTGAATATTCTTAGCATCTAAAGTGGAACAGACAACATCAATTAGGGAGCTACTAGAATCTGTGTAATGGGTTGGCTCAGTTACTAATTGAGATAAATTAAAATACGATAAAAAGGTTAAAAGTTTTTTTGTCTTACTGTCTTCACTACAAATCATATTAATATTGAAATCTCCTAATAAAATTAAGCATTCATAATTTGGAATCGAACTAATTGTATCAGTAATTGCATCTATAAACAAATCAACATCCATCCACGGCGGGCGGTATGAAGTGCCTATAACAAGTCTACACCCGTTCAGATTCATAGTGACCCACATTTGCTCAACTGCTTTGTGCATAGGATCTGACACATGTGGCCAAACTCGCAATTTTATACCTCGCTTTACATAGAAGCCGACGCCACCTCCTCGAGAGCGTATGTCGGGCTGACGCGGGACGTGCAAAAAACGGTACTCGGGCAGCGCGGGGGCGCGCCCCTCCTCGCCCGCTCGGAGCCAGGTCTCATTGATGGCCAATACATCCAACTCATTCCGAGTTACCGAAACCATAAAGTTGTCATGATTAGTACCAAGGGACCCTGCATTATACAAACCTATTTTAATATTCCTATTAACCATAATTATCACAGACATAAAAATGTCTGTGACATAATAAAGGGGGATAAGAAGGCAGACAGAAGAACGACGAACACGAATTACTAAAATAAGGATGTGAATTGAAAAATATATTTATAATTGGTAAATAATATATTAAAAATACATAAAGAACTGATTTATTGGGTTGGGGCAGAATCATACTACAATAATATTTATATAACTTACATAGTGTTACCCCGGTGTTACCCCGGCTACAGGCTAGAGCACGCATTCAGGCCGCGTGCTGGAGTTTGTATGTTCGTTCGTGATGATGTCTGTTGCTGCCGTTTGACCTGCCTTGAAGACAAGGATCTGTATTGTGGACGCGCGTGGACATGGGAGACCACACCCGTGTTTATGCGTGTCTATATAGGTCCTACAGCGGGGACGCGGAGACGACTCGATTATTTGAGCACGTCCAGAGATCGGCCGACAGAGTTTTGGAGCAGTACCCTTCGGCGGAGTTGGTGATTTTGGGGGACTTTAACGCCCACCACTCTGACTGGTTGGGGTCCAGGATCACCGACTTCGCCGGGAGAACTGCTTTCGACTTCTCCCTGACCTACGGCCTCACTCAGGTTGTTGCTGGCTTCACCAGAGTCCCTGATGTTGAGAGCCATACTGCTTCTCTGCTTGACCTACTGCTGACTTCACATCCATCTGACTACCGAGTAGTGGTCGGGGCACCTTTAGGTTCTTCTGACCACTGCTTGGTACGGACAACTGTGCCCTTGACGCGCCATGAGGGCCCTCGGCCCGCTGGATCGCGTCAAGTCTGGCACTATAAGTCAGCAGACTGGGACGGACTCAGGGAATTCCTTAGTTCGTACCAGTGGAGGCAGCTCTGTTTCGTATCAGGGGACCCGAACGTGTGCGCTGATTCAGTAGCCGATGTGATCCGTCAGGGTATGGAATGTTTCATACCTAACTCTGTCGTATCCATCGGTGGTAAAAACCAGCCCTGGTATAGCAGTTCGTGTGCTGCGGCGTCTAACCGCAAGCACGCTGCTTACCAGGCCTGGTCTTCAGCGTACACTTCGAAGAATCCATCAGCCCCAGAACTTAAGAAAAAGCTGAACGCTGCCTCTCGGTCGGCAAAGAAGCAAATGTCCAGGGCGAAGGCCAAATTCATCGGCAGAATTGGCGAGCGACTAGTCGGCTATCCTTCTGGAAGTCGAGAATTCTGGTCGCTAGCCAAGGCTGTCGAGGGCAACTTCTGTCGTTCATCTCTTCCGCCACTGCGTTTACCAGATAAATCCGTTGTCCACACGGCAAAGGGGAAAGCCGATCTCCTTGGTACCGTCTTTGCCGCCAACTCGACTCTTGACGATGGAGGGGCCATACCGCCTAACATCTCGCGGTGTGAGAGCTCGCTGAATGACATACTTTTTACTCAAAAGGCTGTCAGGCGGGCTCTACTGTCCCTCGACACCAAGAAGTCGAGTGGGCCGGATGGTATTCCTGCAGTGGTGCTAAAGACGTGTGCTCCCGAGTTGACTCCCGTCTTAACGCGCTTATTCTCGCTATCCTACACCACTGGCATAGTACCGTCTTCGTGGAAAGTAGCCCTAGTTCATCCCATCCCCAAAAAGGGCGATCTCAGTGACCCGGCCAACTACAGGCCTATAGCGATAACTTCCCTGCTTGCGAAGGTGATGGAGCGTGTGATAAACACACAGCTCCTAGGATATCTCGAAGATCGCCAGCTGATCAATGATCGACAGTACGGTTTCCGTCACGGTCGTTCAGCTGGCGATCTTTTAGTTTATCTCACGCACCGGTGGGCTCAGGCCCTAGACAGCAACGGGGAAGCACTGGCAGTCAGCCTAGATATCGCTAAGGCCTTCGACCGGGTCTGGCATAGGGCTCTTCTCGCGAAGTTACCATCTTACGGTCTCCCTGAGAGGTTATGCAGTTGGGTAGCCAGCTTTCTGTCTGGGCGACATATAAAGGTCGTTGTCGACGGTTGTTGCTCAGATTTGAAACCCATAAACGCTGGTGTTCCCCAAGGGTCTGTGCTGTCTCCTACTCTGTTCATTCTGCATATCAATGATATGCTTGAGCGTGCAAACGGCATTCATTGCTATGCGGATGACAGCACGGGAGATGCCTATTATACAGGCCCTGCAAATGCCTCTCGGTCACAAGTGGAGGATAGCAGAATCAAACTTGTGTCTGAAGTAGAGAACTCTCTGGAGCAAGTCTCGGAATGGGGTCGACTTAATTTAGTCGAGTTCAACCCCACGAAGACACAAGTTTGCGCGTTTTCCGCTAAGAAAACCCCACTTGTCATAACGCCTCAATTCCAGGGTACCGCGCTCACCGTTGGTAAAAGTGTTGGGATTCTGGGCGTTGACATTTCGAGCGACGTACAGTATCGGAGTCATCTGGAAGCTAAGGCCAAATTGGCCTCCAAAAAGCTTGGTGTCCTAAACCGGGCGAAGCAGTACTTCACTGCGAGGGACCTACTGATGCTTTATAAAGCACAGGTCAGGCCTCACATGGAGTACTGCTCTCATCTCTGGGCAGGGGCGCCACAATACCAGCTTAGTCCATTTGACTCCGTACAAAAGCGCGCGGTTCGAATTGTCAACGACCCACGAGTCACTAACAGGTTAGAACACCTAAGTCTGAGGAGAGACATAGGATGCCTCTGTGTGTTCTATCGGCTTTACAACGGTGAGTGCTCCGAGGAATTGTTCGATTTGGTGCCAACTTCACCCTTCCATCATCACACCACTCGCCGAAGATTGAGGTTCCATCCGCATCGCTTGGACTCGTGGCGAACGACTACGGTCCGTTTTTCACGATCGTTTTTGCCGCGGACATGCAAGATGTGGAATGAGCTTCCTTCTGAGGTATTCCCGGAGCGCTATGACATGGGGTTCTTCAAGAAAGGTGTAAAAAGAGTTCTCCTTCAGGGCCGGCGTTGCACTGGTGACTCCCCTGGTGTTGCTCGTGTCTATAGGCGACGATGACCACTTACCATCAGGTGGCTCGTCTGCTTTTACGTCAGCCCTTCAGGCTATATAAAAAAAAAAAAAAAAAGATTAATTGTCCATCCTAGCTGTATTAATAAATTTACTGTGTATGCAATCTGATCGCGAAGGGCTTGATGAGATTGACTGGCCAGCAGGACGTCGTCCAAGTAAACTATGCACCCGATCTCCCGTTGTCTCAAGTGTTCGGCGATCCAGTTCGTCAATGAGGCGAACGTTCTCTGTGCTGACGATAGCCCGAACGGGAGACAGGTCATCTGATATAATTTCTCTTGGTAACATAATCGAAGAAAACGTCTGTGCCTTTCTATAATTGGTAGATGAAAATATGCCTGGCTTAGATCGACTTTTATCAACCAATCCTGATCCTGTAGAAATGTTGGTACCCGGAAGTGTGTAAATAGGTGAAATGTTTTTGTCATTACAAATTTGTTTTAGATTGAACATCGGTCTGTAAGAACCGTCCGGTTTCGAAACGAGGAAAAATGTCGATAAGTAGCTGGGATTGTAATCTGCTTCTTCGAGGATGCCGAAATGATTAATGTTTTACGGATCTTGCTTACTTTTCGACCCCAATTGGCGTTGATCACCTTTCGAGTTAGTTGTTGGCTGTTTTCTCTTCTTCGGGTATGGGTAACGAAAAAAAACATTTTCTCACTTTGTGCTTTACTTGTACTTGCAGAAAACTTATTTGCATCGAAGGTTTGCTTGCCCCCAAATTGAGAGGTGCTTTGTGTTGGTTGTTGTACTATAGGTCTAGCTTGCAGTATTTTGTCCGCCCCCTATTTTTTGAACATAACAGCTTTAAGTTATTTTGTTAACATTGCTATGGTATTCGTCCAGTATTTGTTTAAGCAATAATTCACGGCGAGAATTAATTATGTCAGCTCGCCTACCACAAATAATTTGTAGGATATCGTCAGTCGTTTTGTTATATCCAGATTGCTTGTTAAACAATTCCTCAATTTTTTGAAACAAGGTAGTTGGGGTTAGAGTAGACTTATTTAAATTTGACCAATCGACCAAATTTTGTAAAGCAGTGTGCACTACCTGTACCTTTGCACTAGTACAACATTAGACGACGCAGCGAACGATCGTTCCAGTAAATGCAAACGGTTTTCTTCAGAAAAAAAATTTTAATCTCAATAAACCGGGGGTAGATAAATATTTCTTCTGTGATTCAGAAAAACGTATCGAGTTCAAATCTTTGCATTGAAAACGTTGCAAGTTCGAAATCATGCTTAACAAAGATTCTTTTGTTTTCGGGTATAAGCGCGAGGCCGCATCACGGTTTTTTCCCGCGGCGGTAACCGCGCAATTCGCATACATTATCAGAAATCGCCAGTGTGGCCGCTTGTATTGCTTTCCTTGAGTTACAAAATTTACGCGGCAAGAAACCGCGGCGGTTTAGCCGTAGTGCGGCCTCGGCCTAACGGGTCCTTAACGGTTGTATTTAATTCACCAAGTTGTAACTTATCAATTAGTATTTGCTCAGGCGGGCGTAAATTTAAAATATTGTCGGTAGTACTACTACCCGCAGCATTAACTTCTTTATTTGATAAAGGCATTGAATTATGTAACGGAATCTGAGATTGGTTCGTGATTAAATTAGTCAAAAACGAAACTTGCTGTGATAAATATTCAAACTGAATGTCACTTACATGTTCTCGCTTTCTTTTTCTGGACTCGTGTCGCGGGAAGACGACGAGTCAGATTTGGAGCTCGATGAACTTCGGTTTCTTTTTCTTCCACTTTCCGCTTGTTTTTCACTTTCATTGCACTCCATTATGGCGAGAGGAATAACACTTTAACTAAATTTTTTAAAGTTAAACGTTTTTACAAGGCCCGTGTGAACGCTGTTAAAAACGACGCTATAATGATTCAAAAATTGAGAGGTAGGTCGCCATCTTGGCTCTCTACGTAATTTTAAAGGAAGTTTACGGTGGCGCCACCTGGTGAGAGGAAGGAAAAGGCCTGAAAACACGTTAAAAGACAGATGCTTGACTCAAGATGGATTCCGGATGTCGAAACGGAACAAATAATGGTGAATATTCGTAATATCGTATGTAAATTTAGAGCACAAAATCTTTATACATATTTTTACGTCTTTTAAAGTACAATTTATTGCACCTTTTCTGTAAAGTTTTGCGAAATTAAAACAATAAAAATGAAACAAATTACATTTACATTGTTTTTGACAAAATTCCAAGATAATCATTATAAAACGTTTAAGATCGCATTACATATAGGTATATAGTTTAATATAGCTTATCTATAAACACTTACTTTTATAAACAGTTTTCACTTCACTTTGATCATCTATTTATTGTAAAAGTATATCAAGAACCAACACTTCACCTTGACTTTACTTCACTTCGTCAACTCAGTACAGAATAGGGTATCTTACACTACATGAGAAAAAATCTCAAAATATACAGGTATTTGAGGTAGCTTAGGCAACAAGCATGTGGAAAATTTTAGTTTCAGTTCGTAAAATTGCGTATTTAATTTTATAATTCGTTTCAAAGTTTTTACATTTTTTAATCTGTACTTTTATAAAGCGAAATAGTCGCCGCCATGATATGACGTAATACGGCTATATAAACTCTCCGTATATACTCCACGCGTCAACGCAGTGTTGCCAGTGTTGTTGTGTGTTTTTTACCACAAATGCTGTGTACGATCATGACCTGAAATCGTACGCTCCATATACGATCTTTTTAGTCATACATGCTTCATATTATAATTTTATCGATTTTTAAGTTTAATAACGTCATTGCAACTTTTTTTTTCATGGACGCATCCTTATAATGCCACCAACTTATCTGTTCAGTAGAAAAAAATGGAACTAAAAAAAGACAACGTCAATTTTGAAATGTCATGTCCGCTGTCAATACTTTGAAGTGCGAGTGCTCTATGTGTTTTAATTCGATTTTAATTGCAAAAAATGATTAAATATGCCTGAGCCTCTTAGAAATGATGCACAATTAGTTATTTTAAAAGTTTTAGATTTTATGAGGAAAGAAAATCGCCTGCTAACTCCGAAAATAACGTTTGAAAAAGTGGTGGAAAACGTCGCCGTTGCAACAGGTTAGTGTTGCTATTGTAAGTCAATTAATAGTCCCGCTTAAATATTTCAGTTATTTTATGTTCCTCACTTACATATCTTTGCATAATCGATTAAAGTATCACTGAATATATTTGGTATCTAATTTCTTTTATACTTCATATAATATTATGTCTTTGTTACAGGAGTTAGTGAATGATTTGTTTACAAGCTAATGAGTGAAAAGAAAAAAGCTGAAGAAATTTCTCTGGCGCATCGGCATTATTTTCCCATGTGGAACCCCTCAAACTTAGTGATCGCGATGACAATTTTTTTTTTTTTAATATATAAAAATATATAAAAATATAAATAATTATAGTCAATAATAGATGATCAAGCGAACTTACAAGTGAAGTTCGATCGATATTATTTGAGTACGCTTCATTCGAAGATATAATCAAACATTGTAGTATGTTTCATTGTACATCGATCCATATGCGACTCCTCTATTAAATTGTTCTGTTAAGAATAACAAAATTACGGACAGTGATGGTTGGTATGGTATGGGTCAACTGAATTATTATGACAAAATCGCCACCACGCCTTATAGGTAGAATTATATTGATTGAGAGTATTCTTCGAAATAGATGACATAATTAAATCTAAAGATTGTGTCGGGGTACCTCTTGTAGAGAACGCTGTCCGGACAACACTGCTGCAGCCAGGGTAAATTGTTTCTGTCCTTGTACGTGTGTCCTGCAAGGGGACGAATGCAAAATGTTATTTTCGTTAAGAAATAAAATGTCCGATTTTAGTAGATTCATTAACATAGGGAACCAGGGCTGAGGCCAGGGCCAGTACGGAAAAATGAAAATGCCGCAGGCTTCATCATATATAATCTTTTGTATGCACTTTAAAATTATTGAAAAAGGCGGGAAAGCATAGAAGAAAAGTGATCTCCAATTTAAAGTAAATGCATCTACCGTGAGAGCATCTGGATCTGGACGCCACGAAACGTAAGTATCGCATTTTGCGTTGATGCGAGAAGCGAAAAGATCTATTTTGGGTGTGCCGAATTTCCTAATAACTTCTTGAAATTCACGATCTGATAATTGCATTTCAATATCCGGATTACGCGACTCTTGATCGGCTTCGACGTTATCTTTTGAATTTATATACGAGGCAAAAATCCAAATCCTTCGCTCCTCACACCATTGCCAGATCAATCTAGACAAATTATTTAAATGTGGGAATTGAATACCGCCCATGCGGTTAACATAACTAATGGCTGTCGTATTATCGACGCGTAATAGTAAATTAAGGTTGGTCTTTTCACGAAAGAAACTCCTGAGACCTAGAAAAACTGCTAGTAATTCTAACTGGTTAATGTGAAAATTACGTTCGTCTGTCTTCCATTGTCCTCCTGTCCTTTTACCATCACAATAAGCACCCCACCCCATTTTAGAGGCATCGGTGAAAATTTCAAAATCAAAATTTTTAACTGTAAGGGAATTTGACGCAGACATAATATTCTTTGCCCACCAATCTAGATCTGAGACCACATTTCTTGGGATTTTGATTACTGTATCATAATTTTGATTTGACTGAAGTGCTAAAAACTTATGCCTTTCAAGTATCTTAGTATAAGTCCAACCATATCTTACTGCTGGACACGCTGAAGTAAGGACCCCAATAAAATGAGCAAGTTCACGTATTCTGCAACCTTTAATACGGGAAAACTTGTGTGCTAGCTTTATTATATATTCACGTTTATCTAATGGAAGAGATATGGTCATATCTATCGAGTTAAATATAAAACCTAAAAACTTACAATTTTGCTGCGGTTCTAAGGAGCTTTTATCACTACATAGTATAAAACAAAGTCGCTATTTTTGTCCGTCTGTTTGTTTGTTTGTCTGTTTGTCTGTTTGTCTGTATGCTTAAATCTTTAAAATTACGCAACGGATTTTGATGCGGTTTTTTGTAATAGGTAGAGTGATTCAAGAGGAAGGTTTTTATGTATAATACATGCATATATTCCCACGAGAACGGGATCCACGCGGGTGAAACCGCGGGCGGGCCGCTAGTTATAATTAATCACAAAACCTAGATATGTCAGTAAATTAACCGTTTCTTTGACATTGGTTAAGCAATCACTGTAGGTATTTCCTAGGCATAAAATATCATCTAGGTAAATCACAGATCTAAGACCACGGGATCTAAGGTGACTTACTACTTCCCTCATTATTTTGGTGAATGTTCGAGGAGCAGATGAAAGGCCATAGGGCATTGCAGTAAATTCGTAAGTATCAACAGTTTGCGGATTTTGATCGTTATCAAATTGAAATCTTAAAAATTTACGATGGTCTTTATGTACAGGTACTAATAAATATGATTCTTTTAAGTCGATAGTGGCCATATACCCATTCCTTGGAAGTATCCTTGATGCCGTTCGAAAATCTTCCATTTTAAAGTGAAAATTTAAAAGAAATTTATTTAATTGTTTTAAATTTAAAATAAATGTATAACTACCGTTAGGCTTCTTGATAAGAAAAATATTAGAAAGATATTGGTCTATTCGTGGTTCACATTTTTCAATCGCTCCTAGTTGTAATAAGTTTTTAATTGCTAATGACATATCTGTTTTTCTTTACCCGAAAAGCAGTTTTTTGGTGCTTTATCTTGAACTACTTCACATGAAAAAGGTAAGCGGTAGCCATTATTGATCCAATCTAAGACTACGGGATTGTTAGAAACATGTAACCAACATTTGTAATAATATTGCAATCTTCCTGCATGAACATTTACCTGTTGGCTTAGTGTCGCGTCGGGGCGCGTCGTGAACTGGTCGTTGCTGACGACGGCGGCGGCGGGCGAGGGGCCGTTTGAACCGGATATGCAGGCGGCGCCAGTGTCACTGGTCCTCCGCGGTACTGATATTGGTTCCGGTATTGCGAGCTGTTGCGCCCTCCCCTGCTCGATGTCCGAAAGCGGAGAGGGCCCGACCAGTTTCCCTGAAAGCGACCTCTTATAGTAGGTTGAGGTGTTTGAATGGTTGAAGTGGATGCTCGTTGTGTTGAAGTCTTCTTAATTTCCTTACTTTGCTTCTCGATTGCTTTCGATTCCTTAATCTTATCCGATAGCGTTATGCCAAACAAAGTGTCATCTCTTTCTTGGTCTTGGATATTTGATAAAAAATTCTTATCGAGTCCGCGAGTCAGTAACTTTTTTCTTACTTGCGTTTGAGTGAAGTGCAAGTCTGAAAGAATTCGGCATCCATCAGACAAAATTTTCACTGCTTCAATTTTATTATCCTGAGTTAATAATATAGTCATTGCACGATTAATGGCCGTCACGCCGAGGCCTAGTTGATCTTGTTCAGCTTGGATCTTTTTATCCCGGTTTTTGGCAATGTCGGTGACAGCTGCTCGTAACTCTGGGTTAACCGAGGGTGCTTTTAATAACTTACAATTCTCAGGAATTGCGTAATCTTTTAAAAGCTTCTCTTTTACGTCTGTATGAAGCCCCTTTTTTAAAATAGGAAGCCAGCGTTGAGCTAATACCAAATTAATTTCAGGTCCATACATGGGTGCCTCTTCGGTGGCCTCGCCTAAAGCTTCTAGCAGCTCAGAATCGAGTAGTTCCGGAAGTACTTCCGGAGCATCTGGCACTGGCGCTGGTGTCAACATGGATTGCAATACATTATCCGGTTCGGCCTCGGGTGGCCCCGGTGACGGAGATCGGTCTCTCAACTCAGACATCGGTTGCGGCGTGTTCTCAACATTATCATTATGTATTTCTGATAGAAATGGAACGCACTCTTAATTAGTCTATGTTTTATCCGCTCTCTCGTGTGGCGCTAGGTGTCTAATCTGTGAATATCTGTCATGTTAATTGTCATTACGTGTAAAAACTTACTTGTAATGGTACCTCAGTATATTTAAATAAAACGCAGTTTAATACTAAATTACCAATTTATTATTTGCTAAAAACCTACATGGTAGCAGAGCGTGGTTGGTTCCGAAGTTGCAAATAGTAAATCAGGGGTAATTCCGAAGTATTACCGAGTACTGAAAAGTGAGGTTAAAAAGCCGGCGTGCTCCCGCACAGCGTTTGTGAAAATCTGTAAAGATGAGCTCA
Source organism: Hesperia comma (assembly GCA_905404135.1). NCBI lineage: Eukaryota > Metazoa > Arthropoda > Insecta > Lepidoptera > Hesperiidae > Hesperia > Hesperia comma. The sequence goes on from FR990013.1 coordinate 7,981,592, forward strand.
AGTATATTCAATATCGAGAAGTTGAATGGACGAGAGAATTTCTCGACATGGAGATTCTGTATTAAAACATACCTGGAGCACGAGGACTTGTGGGACTGCATAGAATACAGTGATGAAAAAAAGGTCGACCCAGTGAAGGACGTCAAAGCCAAATCGAAACTTATTTTATTGATAAATACTCAAAACTATGTTCATGTTCAGGAGTGTAAAACTGCCAAAGAGGTTTGGGACAATCTTCATAAGGCCTTTGACGACAATGGACTAACTAGAAAAGTGGGCTTGTTGAAGGAATTGATCAATACGTCACTGGAATCGAGCGTCGGTATAGAAGATTATGTTAACAGGATCATGAGTGCTGCTCACAAACTGAGAAATATTGGTTTTGACGTGAATGATGAATGGCTTGGCACACTAATGCTCGCAGGTTTATCTGATGAGTATAAACCAATGATTATGGGGTTGGAAAACTCGGGTGCGAAAATTAGTGCTGATTTTATAAAAACCAAATTGCTACAAGAAGTGAAAAATGAAGATACGAGCAATGCATTCTATTCCAATCATAGGAAGAAATATCATAAGTATAGCCAACAGAAGCCAAAGCCAGCTGAAAAGAATAAGGGTCCCCGATGTTATAATTGCAACGGCTATGGACACATAGGGAAGTTCTGTAAGCATGCAAAGAAAACAGTGACCAAAGATAATAATAAACAAGAAAGTTTTGTTGCTGCTTTTTCAGTTTTTTTTTTTTTTTTTTTTTTTTTTTTTTTTAAACTTTTATTGCACCTTACATCAGTACAGGATACAGAAAGGCGAACTTAATGCTAAAAGCATTCTCTCCCAGTTAACCTTTGGGAGTGAGATCCATTGTAGGCGGTTACAGGTAAACAATAAATAATAATAATAAAAAAGAAAAGTAAGAAAAAAGTATAATATAACAAATATCTATATATAATTATATATACCACTATAATTAACCAAATAAATACGATTAAAAATACATAACATTTATAAAATTCACAATACAAAAATATGAAATTTATATATAATTATAGGTACATAAATTTACATATATATGACGATATATATATATAGATATATACATATAAAAACATATATACGATATATACAAAATAATTTTTTCAAGTAATCAAAGTGAGAAATGGTACATTGACAGCGGTTGTTCTGCGCACATGGTTGGCAAAAGGGATTTGATGTATAATATAAGAGAACCGTCAATTAAAACTATCACTGTTGCCAACAAGGAGCCATTGTCTGTAAATTGTGTTGGGGACATTAATATTCAAATTTCTGAACAAAACAAAATTCAAATAAAAAATGTGCTTCATGTACCTGGATTAGCAGTTAATTTATTGTCAGTGAGCGCAATCACTAAAAATGGATATAAGGTGTCATTCAACGAGAATGGTTGTAATATATTAAATGCAGATGGAAAAATATTGTGCTCAGCTACCTTAATAAACAAATTATATGTTTTAGACACATATGTACATGGTGGGGAAAGTGCCCATTTAGTATCTAACAAAATTAATCCGAATGATATTAATTTATGGCATCTTCGGATGGCACATTTAAATGTTTCAGCTCTTAAGAAATTGCCTGACTGTGCTGATGGGGTAATGTTGTCACCGGACACTCAAGAAGATATTAAATGTTCCACATGTTGCGAGGGCAAACAAACAAGGTTACCCTTCAAGCATGCTGGGACCAGAGCAACAAAGCCACTGGAAATGATACACTCGGACTTGTGTGGTCCAATGGAAAGTAAATCTTATGGAGGTATGAGATATTTTATTTCTTTTATTGATGATTACACAAGAATGGTTCATATTTATTTTCTCAAAGATAAACTAAATATATTAGAAATTTTCAAGGACTATAAAAGTAAAGTAGAGAATCAATTGAATCATACAATTAAAGCTATAAGAACAGATAATGGCAAAGAGTATTGCAACTCCAATTTTGAGTCCTATTTGGCTAAATGTGGCATTATTCATGAGACTACCACCCCATATACCCCACAGCAAAATGGCCTTGCAGAGCGCATGAATCGCACGCTGGTAGAAAAGGCAAGGTGCATGATGTTTTATGCAAATTTAGGGAAACAGGTTTGGGCTGAGGCCATAGCAACAGCGGCTTATATTGTCAACCGGTCGCCAACTAAAGTACTGGGGAATAGTACTCCATATAAAATGTGGACAGGAAAGGAACCCAGACTGAACCATGTAAGGATATTTGGTTCAAAGGTAATGGTTCACATACCGAAGGAAAAAAGATTAAAATGGGATAAAAAATCAAAAGAGATGATATTTGTTGGGTACTGTGAAACCACTAAGGGGTATCGCATTTTAGATCCCATAACCCATCAAGTCATAAAGAGCAGGGATGTTATTTTCTTTGAAAATATTGATCAAACTAACGAGTGTTCAATTTCAGCAAGACCAATTGAAGATGAGTCAGTTGAGATACAAGAAAATGCAATTTCAGAACAAAATAAGCAACTGCAAGAATCTGTCATCATTCCTCAGTCAAGTGGGTCAATTACTGAACCTATTTTGAAAGGATCCGAAGATGAAAATTCTAGTGAGTATGAAACTGACTCAGCTGACCTTGATGATAGTTATCAGCCTCCGAGATCAATATCTCTACAGAACCCACAGACAAGTAATGTGACATTGAGGCCACGTAATAAGGTCTACAAGGACAATATGGGACTGCTTTGTCTATACACAAATATATCAGATCCACAAAGTGTGGAGGAAGCCCTGTCGTCCTCACATGCTAGTGAGTGGAAGAAAGCAATGGACGAGGAATATAACTCTTTAATGGAAAATAAGACTTGGCAGCTTGTTGACCCTCCAAGTAATAAAAAGGTTTTACCAAGCAAATGGGTATTTAAAACAAAAACTGACCAACAGGGAAATATAATTCGATACAAGGCAAGATTAGTCATAAAAGGATATGCTCAAAAGAAAGGGATAGATTACCAAGAAGTCTATTCTCCAGTGGTAAGATACACCTCTATTCGTTATTTGTTTGCTCTAGCAGCAAAGAACAACTTGCATATTGAACAAATGGATGCTGTATCAGCATTTCTTCAAGGAAAAATAGATACAGACATATACATGATACAGCCAGAGATGTATAAGACAGGAGACCAAGTATGCCACTTGCTTAAGTCCATTTATGGGCTCAAACAGGCAAGCAGACTGTGGAATGCTAAGTTAAGTAATGTCTTGAAAGAAATGGGAATTGAGCAATCAAAGACTGATCCCTGTATTTATTATAATGTCAATAAAGGAATTTATATTGCAGTTTGGGTAGATGATATAATAATTTTCAGCTCTCAATTAAAGGCAACTGAACAATTAAAGAAAAACTTATGTTTAAAATTAAATATGAAAGATCTTGGTGAAGCAAAACAATGTGTTGGCTTAAACATAAATAGAGATAAGGATGCAATTACATTAGACCAGGAAAAGTATATCAATGAAATACTGTTAAGATTCAACATGGCAAATTGTAAACCAGCAAAAACTCCCATAGAAGTTGGTTTGAAATTTGATAACAGTAATGAAGGTCCATATGATCGCCCTTATCAGCATGCTATAGGCTGCTTATTATATATAGCCCAAGGAACAAGACCAGACATCTCATATGCAGTGAATGCCCTCAGTCGATATAATCAGGAACCCACATGTGAGCATTGGGCTGCCGTGAAAAGGGTAATGAGATACTTACAAGGGACTAAACATTATAAGCTAACTTATACCAAGGATGGTCAAAATAATATCACAGGCTATTGTGATGCAGATTGGGCGAGTGACACCCGTGACCGTAAATCGTGCACGGGATACATCTTTGTTTTCCAGGGTGGCGCAGTGTCTTGGGGTTCCCGTAAACAGCAGACCGTGGCCCTATCCACAGCTGAGGCAGAGTACATGGCCATGTCAGCAGCGGCGCAGGAGGCGCTGTGGCTGCAGCAGCTGCAAAGGGAGCTTGGCGGACAGCATGATCATACCCTGGTCATCTACAGCGACAACCAAAGCGCTATAAAACTCACTGCCAATGATTGTTACCTACCGAGGTCTAAACATATAGATATTAGATACCATTTTCTAAAGGAACATGTAAATAATTTAAGATTAAAATTTTGTTATGTTAAAGGTAAAGATAATGTTTCTGATGTGTTAACTAAAGGTGTAACTATAGATAAACATTTGTTTTGTGTATTTAACATGGGATTGCGTTCTGGGGTGGGTGATAGAAATGGAACGCACTCTTAATTAGTCTATGTTTTATCCGCTCTCTCGTGTGGCGCTAGGTGTCTAATCTGTGAATATCTGTCATGTTAATTGTCATTACGTGTAAAAACTTACTTGTAATGGTACCTCAGTATATTTAAATAAAACGCAGTTTAATACTAAATTACCAATTTATTATTTGCTAAAAACCTACAATTTCGTTATCTAGAAATGAAAATAAAAACTTTTAGTTACATTTTTTTTTTTACGGTAGGTTGAAAAAATTATATTATAGCAGATGGACCGTCAGGTATTTTCTATTTATGGCATTCTTACGTGTTGTGATCACAATTATTGTCACTATAAACTAAGTACTACCCTCGTGTTAACTCGCAGTTAACCCCCAGGAAAGCTTACAGACGCTAGCCGCATTAACTTTGTATAGGTTATCACTTCACTGAGATAATACAAAATAATTATCATTCACTTACCTAAATTATTGTCGGAATCCGATGAAGAACGAGTGATCACACGACGTCGTTTAGATTTCTTTTGTAATTTTCTAATTTTTTCCTGATAATAATTTATCTTTTCTTCCGAGCTACGTTTAGGCATTCTTTATTTTAATTTTTCTATTTGCCAAATGGGAACGTGCTGATGTTACCGCGCACAAATTAACAATGAGGACATTTGACAGAGTTACTGACAGGTAGACACGACGGATACGGAAATACACCCTATTTTTTATTTTTTTCTCTAAACCTTGTGCGATGTTACCAGTACAATGAAACATACTACAATGTTTGATTATATCAAAGAATGAAGCGTACGAAAAATAACTATGAAAACATAAGCAAATACCTATCTTATTCTATTTATATCGCACTATTTACTTATTAAAACTATGTACACGCACTATCTGATTTCACTATTATTTCACACTATTTCGATCGTTCTGAACACTTACTGAACTATTAGGTACTAACATCAACTAACTATCACTAACAGTTCCTGTCCTCACATTTATTAACAAACTAACCGACTAATACTCTGGATTGGACTAACCCTCCTAAGTTCCTTATTTGAGTCTTGTTCTAGGTCGGTCACAGTTGTCATGGGCGACAGCGGAAGGGTGGTGCTGCATGCTCATTTGCTACCTTAATTCCATATAAAAAATTTGAATTTGAATTTGAATTTTTCGTTACGCGTTCTCGCAATACAAATGAAATTGGCTGGAGCGAAGGAAATGCATATTTCAAACGGATCCAACGCCTTCCGACGTAAAGAATATGTAGGAAGTGAATATCTTGTCGCCATGTCACCGGATCCTACATTCTAAAAAAAAAAAAATTATGAAAAAAAAATTATGTGGGTAGTCACCACGTAAACAAGCAAATTTAGTGTCCTCTTGATTATTTTGATTTTTAATTAGATAATCCGATATTTTTGAAAAGTTCAATGTGTTAATTGATTTTTGAACCTATTAGCACTCACTACGAAAACAAATTTTCACACTTAGTTTCCAAAACACAAGTACTTACATCATGGATCTCCAGCTGTCAAACAAATTGGAAGACCTAGAGAAGTTGCTAATGACGCGTATGATTTCACATGAACGCAAATTGGAAAAGGTTGCAGCAGTTTCAAGTTCAAATGCGGTGCACTCGGAGATTGCTACACTATCAAGTGAGTTCGCAGAATTCAAGACGTTTGTTCATGAGGCACTGGTAAATATAAAAAGTCAAATTGAACTTCTTTCACTTGGGTTTGACCAACATGAAACTACGATGCGGAGGAATATGTTGCTATTTCATGGTTTGCCTGAGAACTCGCACGAAAACCCACTTGAAACTGTCTTCCATGTTATTTCTGCCAAAATGAAAGTACCGGATATCACTATGGACAACTTGAGTGTTGGTCATCGTCTCGGTTCTCCACATGGCAAGAACCGACCTATTTTAGTCCAGTTTTATGACTTGGATCACAGGCGAGCCGTCTGGGACAATAAAACCTCTTTAAAAGGTACAGGTATCACAGTAACGGAGTTTTTAACGCAATCCAGGCAACGGGTTTTCTTGGCTGCCCGCAAGCATTTCGGAGTTAGGCAAACCTGGACCGTCGAGGGTAAGATAGTGATACTTCTGGCTGATAAATCACGTCAAAAAGTCCAGTCTATGATGGAATTGCAGAAACTTATTGCCAAGCATCCGTTATCCGATCGTGAGACACCTGTGGAGACTAATTCCAAGACAACATCGAAGGATACGAATCCAGTTAAGAAGACCCGGCGTAACCGCTAATTAAATGAACACTTTTTACTAAGTAGGCCCGGGCGCAACCGCTAATAATTAATGTGTTTACGTTTTACGCTGTACGAGTATCAAGTTGTGGGTACTATGATTTAACTGAATGTCTCTGTCGTTCAATCGCATTAGTTATAAGTATAACACGAGTATTATCGTAACTAGTCGTATCAGTTCGTAATTGTTCGTGTCTCACTAGTCCATCAGCGGTAAGGCTCGAGTGCATTCGGTATATGTCGGGTGGTATCGGTATTGCATTAACGCATAGTGTCATTCATAACATGATTCAAGATTAAACCCAAGCTTGTTGCGCTCCGAATGCATTTTTGTTTGTTATAGCATTACAATATTTTATGCGCGACGTATACAAAAACATTATTTTTTATGTATTATGGTCCTTATTTATTCCATCTGTAATACCTAACCGTTTTTTTTATTATTAATTTAATATTAGCCATGTTTTGTGTGTTTTCTTATTTTTAGTTTAGTTTTGTATTTTCATAGTGCCTTTAAATATGACGGCGCTTCAACGAAATCAGCGCCAAGAGTGACAAACGGTTGTCAATGTCACTCTAGCGGAGCGTCGTATCGATGGTAGCGAGGCGGCCATCTTGGAGAATACCTCCGAACGAACGGCGCCAGCGCACCACGTCCGCGACGAATCGCTGTGAATGTGTTGATCCCTGTATAACTGTAGTGTAATCCGAACAAAGTTAATCTCAGTGTAATAATTATTATCCGATTGTTTCTAATTAGTCGATTTTGTGTCATATTAAAATAATTCCGCATCTACCGTCCAATATTATTTAAAAGACCCGATGGATTCGAACGGAGGCCCTCCTGATCCGACATCAGAAGTTGGAACGAACGAGCAACGAAATGAATCACGCCCACGGGATGATACATACGGTGAGAGACTTTTGAGTAGCATGCAAGAATTGCTCACTCGCGTTTTAGCTGCCCAACATACACCAACCGTGAGTACAAACCAACCGATACTGTTGAGATTCGATCCGGACGAGATAGATGCCGATATTGACGACTGGTGTAAAGTTACGGAGGTGATTGTGTCAAACAAGGGTCTAGAAGGAGTCAACTTGCTTGTGGCCTTAACGGGTGCTTTAAAAGGTCGCGCAGCTTCTTGCCTGGCTAAGCTAAACTTAAATGATCTTACGTGGAGTTCTGTTAAAGAGATTTTGATTGCAAAATTTTCTAAACCCAAGCTCATTCAGGATTATTTTGACGATATCCTTCGATTCCATATAGGCTCTAGAGAAACGGCAACTGAAGCTGCCCTTCGATTATGGAATCTCGTAGAACGTATACCTAAGTCTACGATGGCTGAAGAAGTTATAACAGGATTTGTTATTTCCATTTTGTGCCAGAAGGACAACTTGTTGCGCCGTGAATTAAATGCTCAAACTATCACGTGTCGAAGTCAATTGTTCCGGATCCTTGGAGGAATATCGTTGAAAAGGCGTTTGGATACTGACGTCCAAGAAAATGAGGTAAAACGTCCCCGCATGGCAGAAAAATTTATCGGCAAGTGTCACTATTGCGGGTTGACTGGACATCGTTTAATTGAGTGTCGCAAGCGACGTAACGAGGTTGAGCAGAGGTTCCGCGATATCCCGAGCTCTTCGCGGAGTACTGAGACAAGGACAGCTGTAACATGTTATACGTGCGGTCAACCTGGGCACGTGGCGACCTCTTGTCCCGATAAGAAGCACGGGAGTGGAGCTACGGTCAAAGAAGTTAATCAGTGCGAGCACCGCCCTTCTAGAGGTACTCTGACGACATCTTCCGGTGAGTCCATTCCATTTTTATTTGATAGTGGTTCTTCCTGTTCTCTTTTGAAAGAAAGCTTTAGTAACAAACTTGATGGTACTGTGTGCAAGAGTCTCGTTTATCTTAGTGGTATAGGCGGCAATGATTTAAAATGCACAACACAAATTCAAAGTGATGTGACAATTGACGAACTAACTGTAAGTTTACTATTTCACGTCGTACCCGATAGTCATATATCGGATCCTATAATAATTGGGAGAGACATTTTCGACCAGGGTCTGTGCGTAAAGGTTGATCATGACAATCTTACATTCTTTTCTAAGAAATATAACTATTTTTGTGACGTAACATCTGACAGCCTAGACCTTACAAAAATTGATACAGATTTACAAGGACGGGATAGGGAGGCACTTATTCTGTTACTAAATAAGTATTCCAAATATTTCACCGAAGGAATTCCCTCTCGCCGAGTTCAAACAGGAGAATGTGTAATTAATCTAATAGACAAGAATAAGGTTGTACAGCGTTGTCCTTATAGATTAGCACCAATCGAAAAAGAGATAGTTAGGGAAAAAGTACAACAACTGCTCGATGCTGGTGTAATTCGAGAGAGCTCTTCCCCCTTCGCCAGCCCAATTCTACTTGTAACTAAAAAAGATAACTCGTATAGGATGTGCGTGGATTACCGCGAATTAAATTCCAACACACAGCCCGAGCATTATCCCTTACCGCGGATAGAGGAGCAGATAGATCAGCTCGCTGGTGCTAACCTTTTCTCATCATTAGATATGGCATCAGGGTTTCATCAGATTGTGATGCACCCTGATTCTGTGGGAAAACAGCATTTTTGTCACGCCCGAGGGGCAATACGAATACCTAGCTATGCCCTTCGGCCTGCGGAATGCTCCCTCGGTTTATCAGAGGTGTATAACTAAGGCTTTAAGTCATCTTACTGACAAACCCTTAATATATATGGACGATGTTTTATGTTACTCCAGGGGTGTCACTGAGGGATTAGAACGCTTAGATAAAGTCCTAGGTGCTTTAACGAAAGCTGGCTTTACATTAAATCTCCAGAAATGTAAATTTTTGAAACGGAATATAGACTATCTGGGTTATTCGCTTCAAGCCGGGGAGATTAGACCTAATTCTCGGAAAATTCAGGCGTTAGCAAATTCCCCTCAGCCAAAAACGGCTACTCAGGTTCGGCAATTCCTTGGCCTTGCCTCTTATTTCCGTAAATTCATTCCCGATTTTACACATATCGTAGGGCCGTTATATCCTCTTACGAAATTAAAGGGGCCCATAACGTGGACCAAAAAGCACGAAGAAATACGTGACACCATTATACGCATTCTTACATCTGAACCGGTTCTTACTATTTTCGATCCGAGTATACCGGTAGAAGTACACACCGATGCGAGTTCGGAGGGTTATGGGGCGATTCTTATACAAAGAAAAAATAATTTACCGCACGTTGTAGAATACTACAGCCGTCGTACGTCAGATGCGGAGTCGCGCTACCACTCGTATGAGTTAGAGACGTTGGCTGTAGTACGAGCGGTGGAACATTTTCGTCACTACTTATATGGCAGACATTTTCTAGTTTTCACAGACTGCAATTCACTTAAGTCCTCAAAATCAAAAAGAGACCTTACGCCTCGCGTACATCGTTGGTGGGCATACTTACAGGCCTACGATTTTGATATAATCTATCGCGAAGGGCGAACAATGGAACATGCGGACTACCTTTCACGAAATCCTCTTCCTAATGTCGATGTTGCCTGTCCCTCCTCGAAAGATTCACAGAAACGGGAAGTACAGTATGTTGAACTTCATCAAGATTGGCTCTCGGTTGAGCAAAAACGCGATAGTGAGATACAAGATCTTATTTCGAAACATAATAACAATGAGTTTCCCGACTCGATAGCACAGACTTATGATGTTAGGGAAGGTATTCTTTATAGAAAGATCGTTCGAAATAAAATCATTTCTTGGTTACCAGTAGTGCCACGGTCTTTGATTTGGACTTTAATTAACCACGTTCACAACGAGATACAGCATTTAGGTAAAGATAAAACGCTAGATAAACTATACGAGCAATACTGGTTTCCACAGATGTCAAAATGTGTGCGACAGTTTATTGACTCGTGTATTATTTGTAAAGCATCTAAAGGTCCCTCGGGAGCTCAACCCGTTCAACTTCACCCAATACCAAAAGTCAGTATACCGTGGCATACCATACACATCGACTTTACAGGTAAGCTTAGCGGGAAGAGTGATCGAAAAGAGTACTGTTCCGTAATAATCGACGGTTTTACAAAATATGTCCTATTAGAACATACTTCCTCTCTTGATGCTAAGAGCGCTATATACGCGTTACAAAAAGCAGTATGTCTCTTTGGAGCACCAAAGAGAATAATTGCTGACCAGGGTCGTTGCTATATTAGCTCTGATTTTAAGAACTTCTGTACTCAGCACAAAATAGAACTCCACTTCATTGCGACGGGCTCTAGTAGGGCAAATGGGCAAGTAGAGAGGATTATGCGGACCCTAAAAAGTCTCTTGACTATTGTAGAAAACGACCCCCATAAAACATGGCGAGAAGAATTAGGTAACATCCAACTCGCACTTAACAGTACCAAATCTTCCGTAACAAAGTATTCTCCCACAGAACTTATGCTTGGTATTAAATCACAGTCATTAGGTATGAGTAGACTAAATTCAGAGGCGCATAGTCAACAGGTACGCTTAGATCTTGACACAATACGAGAAGAGGCATCGGCTAATATTGAAAAGGCAGCCACATCCGATGTATGTCGCTTCAATCGTGGCCGTGCTTTAATAAAACCGTTTGCAGTGGGCGAATTTGTACTCCTGAAAAATAGTGAAAGGAATCAAACTAAATTAGCTAAGAAGTTTAGGGGTCCATTCGTTATAACATCGGTATTAGAAAATGATCGGTACGAATTAAAAAGTTTAGGTGGATCTCATAGATTGTATAAGTATGCACACGAGAATTTGCGCTCAGTACCGAAGGGACACGAAGGCTTACTCGAAATTACGCAAAACCTTATGAATTATGATGAGGCAGAGACATCGTCGGATGATGTCGTTAATGTAACGCTATCTGGTCCAAATAATACCTCGCCTTTAAATAACGATGCCATGACGGCGCCGGATGATGTCGAGACTGTAACATTACCTGGTCCAAGTAATGCGTTACCTCTAAGTAATGACGATTCTTTAACCGTATGCTCGGACACCTTATCTGCTGACTCTCATACTATCTCAGCCGATTCTGACACTCTTAGTGCATACTCTGACCCTGAGACTTGGGATATTCAAAACGAAATAGAAATTACTACGTGCGAAGATAACTCATCAACTTAGGTATGTCACATTAAGTCAGTGTGTCACGTTAAGTCAGTATGTCACATTAAGTCAGTATGTCACATTAAGTCGGTATGTCACATTAAGTCAGTATGTCACATTATGTCAGTATGTCGCATTAAGTCAGTATGTCACATTAAGTCAGTATGTCACATTACGTCAGTGTGTCACATTACGTCAGTAATTGTCAATTATACGTCATTACGTCAGCTGTTGATCAAGCTGTTGATCCTGGCCAGCGACAGTGACATCCAGCATGTCGATGGGATTCACTAGTCTGGTCCAGATGGCCTACAAGTCTATCCTGGTTGAGTGGTCCAGATGGTCTATAAGTCTATCCTGATTGAAAAGTGTCGTCCGGGCCATATCTGAAAAGGTTGGTTGAAGGGATGCACTCGATCAATTCAGATGTGTCATGTTGGTCAAAAGGACAGCGTCATCCGGGCCATACCCTATCGGGTTGGTTGGAGGGATGCACTTGTTCGGTCTAAGTCACAGCGATAATTATCAAAAAAATAAAAGAAAAAAAAATCACAAGATAACTTATGAAGAGTAAACGGTTAGATTAGAGTAGTACTACTATTGACAGGATGGACGAGCAAAAGCCCCTACTGACATAACGTGACAGAGTTCTTTGTGTGTGTGTGTGTGTGTGTAATTGTTGTAATGTGTAGGCTGTTACCAGCTCCTTGTGATGGACATCACTTTGTTCCAGAAACTAATTTACGCCCGAGGACGGTCGTTTGTCAGTCCGGCCGTGACGGCGCTTCAACGAAATCAGCGCCAAGAGTGACAAACGGTTGTCAATGTCACTCTAGCGGAGCGTCGTATCGATGGTAGCGAGGCGGCCATCTTGGAGAATACCTCCGAACGAACGGCGCCAGCGCACCACGTCCGCGACGAATCGCTGTGAATGTGTTGATCCCTGTATAACTGTAGTGTAATCCAAACAAAGTTAATCTCAGTGTAATAATTATTATCCGATTGTTTCTAATTAGTCGATTTTGTGTCATATAATCATATTAAAATAATTCCGCATCTACCGTCCAATATTATTTAAAAGACCCGATGGATTCGAACGGAGGCCCTCCTGATCCGACAAATATTTTTTTTTTGTCACATGCATGTTTCTTGATGTGAAATAAACTACGCAATAAATTGAATTTCTTCCAATACACCTGTAACTATAGTAGTGAGTGTTTGTGGTTCGAGTAATTAAGTAGTAACAAAGGACATCATTCATTTCGTACCCAAAAATGAAAGTGCCGGCCAGAAAAAAAAATTACTGGATTCTGAAGCGCAACAATGTCCTGAAAATTTTTTACTATGACAAGGAACGTCTACGATTAACCCCCCGGCTGCTATTTGAGTTTGAAAATACAAAATATAATTATTTTCCTACCATTTTTGGAGCATCACATTATGCTTATAAGTTGACAAACAACCTAGGTAAGTAATAATAACAATAGCTAAGTAGCTACCTGCTATCACATTACACTGAAAAGTCGACAAACAAAGTAGGTAAACAAGCTAAGTAATAATAATAGCTAATTAGTTACCTACAACCACACTAGGCTTAAAAGTTGACAAACAACTGAAGTAAATAAGCTAAGTGATAATAATAATAGCTAATTAGCTACCTGCTACTATGTGCACCTTCGCCCTTTGACCGCGTACCCCCTCCACCCCGTGCCTGTATGGTGATAATGCACAAAACGAAAAACCAAAATTAGTTAGTTATCCATGCGACTTAAGTTACATAGGACAACTACCAATCATTTTACTTGTGTTCTTATTTACTTCTTCTCTGGTTAAGTGATCAAAGCCCAAGTGCAGCGGAACAAAATCTTGCATCAGGGCAATACGACCAGTTTTAAGCATGCGGGCAAAAGAAGATTCACTTGTTCTAAATATTGTAGCTAGTCTCGCATTTGAATCTCCTGTCCTCAGTTTCACAAGTACAGCCGCCAATATTACATTTTTATTACGTTTATCGTTGAGACTAGGAGTTTTTGCCAATAAATCTGTATATTGATCATGTGTAAGGTCCGTCCAGGTATGAAACTCATTTGGACTTATTGTCTGGTATTCGGTGAAGTTCAAAACATCAGTTGTTACATGCGTGGTTAATATCGATAAAGCTCGTACTATTTGGTCAGCTGTAAATTCCGAAATATTGTTTTCTTGTACGGCCAGCTCATGCCATAAGTTTTGCTGCAGATGTTCACTACAAACCCGACTGTTTTCTGATATAAGAAGGTTACATCGGCCTATCATCCTAAGTACAATATTATTCGGTATTTGGTTCCTTGTACTGTTTTTGCAATATTGGAAAACACACGAGCGCCTAGAGTCCGGAGTCCGCATGTAACCAGGCAAAGTCATCTAAACTGGTTCTTCGCTTGCAACTGGCTCCGTAGGAAGACCATCATCGGCGTCATCTTCTTGACATGCTTCTCGTATGTTTCGATGGTACGTTCTTTCTGCCCTTTGCCAACAAGGTCGACAAATGTATTCCGTAGGCTAAGTCTGAAAGGTAAAGTAAACTTGTGAGACGATTTACATTCAGAATTCGTTCTAAAAAGAGATATAAGTGAGTGTCATTCTCTTGTGAAATAGAAATAATACTACAACAAAACATATTTGTTACATCTAATAGATATGTATTACATACCTGAGCTGCTCCAATATTTCTTGAATAACGATCTGAGCTATTTCAATATGCTGCTCCTCTCGGGAAGCCCAGGAGTATTTCCTTCTATTCATAACAGATTCATGACATCGAGTACACAGTAATTCCGCCATAATGATAACAGAAAAATAAGAACACAGGTAAAATGATTGGTAGCTTTCCGATGTAACTTAAGTCGCATGGATAACTAACTAATTTTGGTTTTTCGTTTTGTGCATTATCACCGTACAGGCACGGGGTGGAGGGGGTACGCGGTCAAAGGGCGAAGGTGCACATAGTAGCAGGTAGCTAATTAGCTATTATTATTATCACTTAGCTTATTTACTTCAGTTGTTTGTCAACTTTTAAGCCTAGTGTGGTTTTATTTATTTTTTTATTTAAGCTTTATGCACCATACCAAGTACAGTAACAAAGGCGGACTTAATGCTAGAAGCATTCTCTCCCAGTCAACCTTCGGACAGTGTGAACACTACGAAATGGCGGCAAGGATGTAAGGAACAAAAAAATCAAAAGAACAGTAATAATTATTAATATTATGCATATACGATATTGCTATTTATAGAAATAGGATATAAAATAATATAAATATATATAAGGAATAAAACATATAATATATGTGGGAAGGATGAATGATTTTATTGATTTGTATCGAGTCTGTTGAAAAAAACTATGTGTTATGGCATTATGGTACGATTGTTTATGGATGACGATTGTGTGAAGGAGAAAGTATGACGTATGAATGTAGATGTGTGAAAGAGACGACGGATGTAGGAAAAAGGATATGGCGGAGTGTGGTGTGCAAGACGAAGGACGGAGCGCGAATTAATTATAGAAGAAATAGAAATAAAGGAAGAAGTACTTAAAATCAAGACGTTTAATTTGCCTACCATCCCTACAAAATTGGGGGCTCGTCCGGGATCGGGATACGGATCTGCGTGCAAGATTGACTGTTTTAAGAACCGATGAAAAGATCGACATCGACACCGCACCACGACGACGAACGGCGTGCCGACCGCGTGGCTGTAAAAATTTTTAAGACGGAGACGACGACGACTTCACCTTTACCGTGTTTTAACGACGATTTACTGCCAAACAAGACGACAGCCATGGATGGAAATACGGATAAACGCCCGTTAACGCCTGTACCAGCGGAAAGTCCGGCGACCACGACGCCTAACCTTATGATGTTTGCTGAAGAATCCATTCCGAAGTTCAGTGGTAAGGATAAGACGTACACCAGTGCCAGATGGGCTCAGGAAATGGACGACAACGCCGAGATCTTTGGATGGACGCCGATACAAAAACTTATTATTGCTCGACGGTCGCTTGTTTCGACGGCGGCACTGTGGTTAAAAGCAGAGAAAACTTTCAAATCGTATGAGGAGTTGAAAGCTGCTGTTTTAAAGGAGTTCCCAGACAATATTAATTCCAAGGAAATTCATGAGGCGATGTCTTCTAGAAAGAAGCGAAGGGATGAATCGTGCTACGAGTATATGTTAGCAATGAAGGAACTAGGACGAAGGGGGAAATTAGCGGATTACGTTGCCATTCAGTACATTGTGGAAGGTATCCAGGATTACGAATCGAACAAAATAATGCTTTACGGAGTAAGTAATTGTCAATGTCAACCTGAAATGAAGGATGTCATGTGTACGAGTGACACAAACGTCAAAGTGTCAAAACCTGTCAAAGATGTGTCCATTTGTAATGTCATGTTTACAGCTTTGTTTGATTCTGGTAGTGATTATAATATAATAACTTCAAATTGTTTACAAAAATTAAGTGATAAAATAAACATTTCAGATTGTAACATAATGTTTACGGGATTTGGTTGTACGAAAGTAAAGTCGATAACGTGTTTCACTTCGAATGTAAATGTAGACGGTTTTACGTATGAAAACGTCAAGTTTTATATTGTACCTGCTTTTGTTATGCCATTTAATGTTATCTTAGGGCAACAGTTTTTATATAGTTGCAAAGTATTGTTGGACCACAGTGGTGTTCGAGTTGTACCTGACAACGGGGAGTGGTTACATAATTTAACATGTATGGTTACTACTAATGAACCAAATTTTGTTATAGGCAACGAAATTTCAAATGATGTTCGAAAACAAGTTTACAACTTGGTTAAGTCATATGTTCCTTTGAAAGTTAAAGAAGCACCCATCGAGTTACGCATTAATTTGAAGGATGATATACCAGTGGCACAGCGCGCACGACGATTAGCGTTGAAGGAGGTAAGTGAAGTTGATAAACAAATTCAACAGTGGTTACACGACGGAATCATTCGAGTTAGTCAGTCGGAGTATGCAAGTCCATTGGTGTTGGTTAGAAAGAAATGTGGTAGTCTTCGAGTGTGCATTGATTATAGGCTGATAAATCGCAAAATTGTAAAAGATGAGTTTCCTTTGCCACTTATTGAGGATCACATAGACAAGTTAGCTGACGCAAAGGTTTTTAGTGCTCTCGATCTGAAGAATGGGTACTTTCACTTAAGGGTTGCTGAAGATAGTGTGAAGTATACATCATTTGTCACACCAACAGGGCAATATGAGTTCTTACGAGCACCTTTTGGTTTAGCTATCTGCCCTAAAGTGTTCACACGTTTTGTTTCAATAATATTTAGTGAACTTATATCTAAAGGTCATCTTATAATTTTTGTCGACGATATCCTTATTCCAGCAGTAGATGAACCTCAGGCTGTAGAAAGACTTCAACAAGTGTTACAAGTTGCTTCAGAATATGGGTTGGAAATTAATTGGAAAAAGACGCAGTTACTTGTTAAGAAGGTGGAATATTTAGGACATTTAATAGAAAATGGGACAGTGAGACCATCTCCTTCGAAGACGGAAGCAGTTGCTAAGTTTCCGGTACCTACTAATGTAAAACAATTACACAGTTTTATAGGACTCAGTTCCTATTTCCGAAAGTTCATACCAGATTTTGCTGCAATAGCCAGACCTCTTACCAATTTGTTGAAAAAAGATGCTAACTTTGTATTTGGTGACGAGTGCAAGAAAGCCTTTAATAGTTTGAAAGATAAATTAACATGCAGTCCAGTATTAGGTATATTTAATCCAAATTTTTCAACAGAGTTACATACCGACGCTTCGAGTATAGCTCTATCGGCAATATTGATGCAAAAAAACTGTGAAGATGGAGAGCTGCATCCAGTTCATTTTATGAGCAGAAAGACGAGCGACGCAGAAAGCCGGTACAGTAGCTACGAGTTAGAAGCATTAGCCATTGTGGAGGGAGTAAGAAAGTTCAGACATTATCTTTTTGGTATCAAATTCAAATTAGTCACAGATTGTAAATCTTTTCAAATGACGCTCAATAAGAAACAATTACCTTTATCTTCAAGAATTTCAAGATGGGTATTATACCTACAAGAGTTTAATTTCACTGTTGAGCATAGAGAAGGAAACAGAATGAGACATGTGGATGCGTTGAGTCGAATGCCATATGTTGCTGCAATTACGCTACATGATTCTATCAAACATGCTCAGCATTCAGATGAAAAATTAAAAGCTATTTTTGAAATATTACAGGAAAAGTCTTTTCAGGATGGAAGACGTTAATTGTTCGTGTTTTGATTTTAGATGCAGGACGGCCGAGTGTGGGAAGGATGAATGATTTTATTGATTTGTATCGAGTCTGTTGAAAAAAACTATGTGTTATGGCATTATGGTACGATTGTTTATGGATGACGATTGTGTGAAGGAGAAAGTATGACGTATGAATGTAGATGTGTGAAAGAGACGACGGATGTAGGAAAAAGGATATGGCGGAGTGTGGTGTGCAAGACGAGGGACGGAGCGCGAATTAATTATAGAAGAAATAGAAATAAAGGAAGAAGTACTTAAAATCAAGACGTTTAATTTGCCTACCATCCCTACATATATATCATAATATAATATATAATATACTTATGAATATATAAATAAAATAAATAAACATAACATATATAATATCCATACACAGACAAATAAACCGTACATAAAAGAGATGATCGACGATAGGGCAAAACTGGGTATGACCTAACTATCCGTCTGATGAAACTGCGCGTGAAGCCTTTTTTTAAAGGTGTGTTTGCTGACTGGCTTTCTGAGATCAACAGGGAGATCATTCCAAAGTCGAACAGCTTGAACGGCAAAAGAGTAGGAAAGGAAACCAGAATGGTGACGTGGAACAGAGAGAAGTAAACTCTCAGTCGAACGTAGTTGCCGTTCATGAGTGTCCCGCAGAAAACTGAACTTATGTTTTAGATACGTAGGTGATTGTTCATCATATAAGATAGAGAAAAGAGTAGAAAGTATCCTGATTTGTCTCCGTTGTCGAATAGGAAGCCACTGAAGCTGAGAACGAAAAGAAGACACATGGTCAAACTTACGGAGACAAAATATGAAGCGGATACAATTGTTAATTAAACGATCCAGCTTATTCAGCTGATCTTCATTAAGATCGGTAGTGCACACGTCGCAATAATCAATTATGGGGAAGATGAGAGATTGCACCAGATTTACCTTTGTTTTGATCGGCAAAAAGTTTCGTAGCCTATTAAGGACACAGAGATTAATTGTTGCTAATCGACAAATCTCACGAATATGAAAACCCCAATTTAATTTATTATCCAGAAATATGCCCAGATTCTTAACAACAGGGGAAAAGGGGATAACTGAACCCTCATACCTAACCGGTGCGATGAGGTCTAAATCGATTTTAATCAGCTGTCGATCACTACCTATGACTATAGCTTGGCACTTATTTGGATTAACTTGTATACCAAATTTACTCGACCATGTAGCTATGCGGGCCAAATCCATATTGATGTCATCAATTGCTTTATTGATTGACCCAACATCCGTTTGAGAGTAAATTTGGAGGTCGTCGGCATAAAAGTGGTGAGAGCAACAAAGACAGGAAGAAAGGGAGTTAATAAATATGGCAAAAAGTAGAGGAGATAGTATCCCTCCCTGGGGCACACCAGCAGAAACTGAGTACCATTCTGATATCTCTTGTTTAAACCGTACAGCTTGCTGGCGACCACAGAGATAGGATGAAAACCAACTAAGGGTATCAGAGGAGAAATTAAGGTTACGAAGGATGGCTAGAAGAATATCATAGTCCACCATGTTAAACGCATTGGTAAAATCAATGAGAACAAGGATGGTGACCAGTCTACTCTCCATCCCCTCCCGAATATCATCCGTAACCTTAAGAAGAGCAGTTGTGGTGCTGTGACCTGGTCGGAAACCAGATTGAAAGGGAGATAAGTAATTATTGTCCGTTATATAGGCCGATAATTGTTTGTGAACTATAGCTTCAAGAACTTTAGATAGAAATGGTAGTATAGATATCGGCCTAAAGTTGTTAAGTTGACGAGGATTAGATATTTTTGGAAGAGGGATTACATATGCCTTACGCCAAGAACTGGGATAGACACCTGTCAACAACGAAGTATTGATGACGTGAGTGATAACGGGGAGAAATTCGTCAAGGACCAGAGAAAGCATGTTACGACTCACGTCGTCACAGCCCACAGCTTTCGATTTTATCGATAAAAAGGTTCTACAAGTGTCATTTACCGAGACATTACATAGATGGAATGGTGCACATTGAAGAGAGGCCAGGGAATCAATTTCAGAAATAGTGTTGGACTTGAGTGTATGACTAAGAGAAATAGTTGAAACAAAGTGAGCGTTAAAATCATTGAGAGAGAAAGGTAAATCTTCAGGCAAAGCCGAGCGTTTACCTATACCGAAAGATTTGAGAAATTTCCACATATCGGCCGGCGAAGAACTACTCAGGTTATCACAGAAGTAACTGCGCTTGGCTGCTCTCACCATTTGGTTGCAACGATTGCGACAGTATTTGTAAGCGACCCAGTTTTCATTACAACGGTCGCGCTTAAATTTCCTAAAGGCACGATTCCTGCGTGACATCGCCATACGCACACCTCTCGTAATCCAGGGAGCGGGTGGTCGCCTCAATTTGACTGCTCTGACCGGTGCATGCGCATCAAACAGTTTTAGAATTATAATATTCAATTGTACGACCTTATCATCAACTGAAGACGCGTCATACACCGGACTAAAATCAACCAAAGAGGCATCACGCTTCAACTCCTCTGAATCAATGCCTGTTAAGTTACGCATGAAGATTGTGACGGGCTTAGTTTTGGGCGGTTTAAGTTTGTATGTAAGATAAATTAAATCATGGCGCGAAAAACCAGGAGCTGACATCTGACCGTGTGTGAGAACTAGATGAGGTGACGAGGTTATCGATAAGTCGAGCCAGGAATCAGGCGAATCAAGATTGTGATGGGTAGGATTGGACGGAAGAAGTGACAAATTTACGGAGGAAAGGATGTTATGGAAATTGTGAGTCTGAGGAGTGGATTTAAGAAGGTCAGTGTTGAAGTCACCCATGATTATAACATGTGCATAATCTGAACAAACAGTTTCCAGAATTGCTTCAAGACTGGAGAAATAGTTCGTGGCTGGGGGACAATAGAAAACACCAAGAGCGACTTTGGAACGCCTGATCTGGACCTCCAAAAAAAGGTACTCGGCAGAGGTTGAGAAGGAAGAAGGTGAAGCAGCAATAACAGAATAAGGAAACTCATGGTGCAAATAAATTGCTACTCCACCACCTCAATTCCAAGTGCGATCATTACGAACGAGTACGTAGCCAGGCAAACTAAATTGAGCTGATTGCAAGGTGGGTTTAAGCCATGACTCAGAGACTAGAATAGCATGTACAGGTGGTGTTGTAAAAGTATTTAATAGCTCTGAGTGATGAGCAGGTATACTCTGCGCATTCAAATGGCACACATTGAATGTGTCGCATGAGTCTAAAAGATGAGTATTAAGCAAATCACCTAAGGTATAAGAATCGGAAAAAGACACTTCACTGGACGCAGATGAACTGTTAAGGTCAAAAGCAGAATGAAAAGAATCGTCGTCAGACATTATCACAAATACATACAATAAACTATAAATATAAAATAAAATAAAAACAGGATAATAAATATATAATAACAATAATAATAATATAAATACTTTATATTATATATATAATATGACAGTTGAATTTATAAGGCTTTGATAAATTAGTAGAGGAACCCACTGTCCCACCAGTTAAAACTTGGTAGAGAATTCACAAATTGGCAAAAGAAGTACAATAGATAATTATGAAAAACCTCCTGACTGGTTAAGGCTAGTTAGTTAATACATTAATTATTTATTAAAACTGAAAAAGGCAGCTGAACTAAAACACAAAATAAAAACAAGTGTGTATCGTAATTACAAATATAAAAAAACCAATGTGAACGCCAGTTCCATAATTAATCTGTGAGTCATCCATAGACAATCTACAATAACATCTCTATGACAATAACATACTCTATGACAGTCAATGATACTGATAGACAATAGACAATACAGACTATGACTCGCACATGACTCGCATAACAGACTGACAGTAGGACTGACAGACTGACAGACAGAGCATTTCAAAACAAGAAAATAGTGCTGTTGATTGACATAATTGACATTTGACATTGGCGTTGACAGTTTGAGATAAAGTGAACTATTTTTATCTTTCTAAAAATAAATAATTATGAGTACCCTAAACTTATACATATTGTTCGAAAAAGTAAAAGTTAAACGGAGGTAAATTGATGAGTTATAAGCAACCTGAACAATAAATACGGACATTATAATATAATATAAAAATAAGCGGATGGAAAACATAACAAGACACCAAAAAACTGTTTTGCTCGATCAAATGCTCAAACTCATTTTTTTAACCTAGCCGCTCTTTTAGTCTTGACCTGAGCATCACAAGGGCCCACAGCTAGAGATGACGCAGCCGGTGCACTTCTCAGCTCACAATCAGCAGAAGGCAAAGCTTCCAAGGCCTCTGTCAACTCCTCTTCGGAGCTGATACGCCGCTTTGACCCATCGTGAAGCTTGACATAAACATTACCGTCCATAGTCCAGCAGTTACGGACGCCCATCTTACTACGAGCCATATTAAGGAGAGATTGGCGTCGCCGAGTGAGAAATTCAGCAACAGCAATGGATGTACCCTTGAGGTTGACTTTTTTCTTCCACACAAGGGACCTCATACGCAGTTCAGTGAATCGAACCAGAACAGGTCTACTTTTATTGTCAGAGGGTCTGCCAAGCCGGTGACATGCTTCAATATGGGTGTTTTCAAACTCAGTAACCCCTAGCTTGTCAGTGAATAGCTTTGTCATGTACTCACTTAGAGAACCCTCAGTGTTCTCAGATACTCCGGTGAACAAGAGACAATTCCTCCGGTGCCTCGTCTCAGCTACGTCCTGCATTTTTGTACATTCAAGAATTAAATGTTGAAGCAAGGACAGAACCGATGAAACTTCTTTTTTGAACTCCATAAACTCCTCATGAAGACGGGCTATGGTGATGGTGCTCTGGGGTACTGATTTCAGCTGGTTCTCAAAATCTGCAATCTTCTTCATCAGCAAAGTCTCCATAGCATGCTGAGTTTCTACCACAGTTTCATAATTAGCCATTGTGACTTTCAAAATTAGCAGTGACACTACACAGTTAAGGTTAACTAGTGGGACAGTGCAAAAATAACTAAATTTAAGGCATATATCAGTGAACTTATTATGGATTATCACTAAACTGTAAGTAAATTTAGAACTTTTGCCCAAATACAAACAGAAATTTAAAACTATGTATTTTTAATTCGAAAATAATTGGAGAAACACTATAATCGCCTTTTTCAGATCTACCGCCTTTGTGGTTGTAGGTAGGTAATTAGTTAATTAGCTATTATTATTACTTAGCTTGTTTACCTACTTTGTTTGTCGACTTTTCAGTGTAATGTGATAGCAGGTAGCTACTTAGCTATTATTATTATTACTTACCTAGGTTGTTTGTCAACTTATAAGCATAATGTGATGCTCCAAAAATGGTAGGAAAATAATTATATTTTGTATTTTCAAACTCAAATAGCAGCCGGGGGGTTAATTGTAGACGTTCCTTGTCATAGTAAAAAATCTTCAGGACATTGTTGCGCTTCAGAATCTAGCAATTTTTTTTTCTGGCCGGCACTTTCATTTTTGGGTACAAAATGTTCGAGGCTTGAATGATCTCCTTTAAATTGATAAAACTCTTTTGTTTTTATATTGCTATTTTTATTTATTTAATTTATTATATACATTTTATTATTTTATTTATATATATATAGATATTTTTTATACAATAAATGTTATGGAAGACATAAATATTAACGATAGTTTTTTCTCTTGTTCCTCGTCGCAAAGCAGTTTCATTAGTGCAGAAAGTGACTCAGATCACTGCTTGCCTTTGCATGAACAGATATCCTCTCTATACTCAGGTTACCGTAATAACCTTAATATTGCCCATATCAATGCTCAAAGTATTCCTGCACATTACTCTGACCTTCTGGCGTCTTTTAGTAATGCTTGTCTTGATGCGCTACTGGTATCAGAAACCTTCCTAAAGACTTCTCTTCTTTCCTCCCAGTTCGCGCTGCCAGGTTATATCCTTATCCGTAATGACAGAGTGGGTAAAGGCGGCGGCGGCGTATGTATTTACCTCCGAGCCGACTTACCTTATAAGATACTCCGAGCGTCGCCCTCACAGTATACTGAAGCGGCAGAGTATTTGTTGCTCGAAGTCTCCGTGCGTAGTAATAAAATCTTACTAGGTGTGTTATATAGTCCCAACCTGAATATAGATTATTTTAATTCATTAGACAGTCTATTAGCAGATTACTGCCCCATCTTTGATAACTTGATTCTAATGGGGGATTTCAATACATGCCTGTTAAAAAATGATTCGCGAGCCGTTAAGTTGTTATCTATTTTAGCTTCATACAATCTCTCTGTTTTACCCCTTTCCGCTACTCATCACTTTCCTAATTGTACTCCTTCCCTCCTCGACCTTATGATCGTCTCAAATTCTGGCAGCGTTGATACACATGGGCAACTTACTTCTTGTTTTTCGTACCATGATATGGTATATTTATCCTACCGTATTCGTTGTGCCAAGCGTAAACCACGTTATCTTTTTCTTCGTCGTTACAAAGGGATAGATTTGGAGGCATTGCGGAGTGACGCTAGCGCCATAGACTGGTCACCGTTATTAAATAGCGATTGTATTGATAATAAAGTGGGCATCTTAAATGATCAAATCATTAGCCTATATAATAACCATGCCCCCTTACGGCGTATTAGAGTTAAACACATGCCTGCGCCTTGGATTACACCAGAAATTAAAAAACTTATGGGTCAAAGGGATAAAGCCAAGCGCAAATATAAGCGTCGTCCTACTGATCTAAACCTGAGACTTTACAAGCAGCTGCGTAATCGTTGTAGCCGCATGTGTAGAGATGCAAAGAGACGCCATTTCCATGATTCTCTTGTCGATCGTAACTCCGCCGAGGTTTGGAGATTTCTGAGATCAGTTGGTATTGGCAAAACTGACTCTGGAGTTGGTAATGACATTGATTTAAACAGTTTAAACTTTCACTTTTCGTCATCTCCGGGCTGTTTAAATCACTCGATTAAACATAATACGCTAAGTGCATTACACAACTTAACAAAGCCTTCATGTCTCCCTTTCGACCTAGCGGTAGTTACGACAGAAGACGTTAAAAAATCCATTACTTCTATTTCTTCGACCGCGGTCGGTAATGACAATATTTGCTCGAAAATGATATTATAAATTCTACCAAAACTTCTTCCCATTTTAACCCATATTTACAATCATTCATTTTCTACTGGTACGTTTCCTTCTGCTTGGAAGCGAGCGCACGTTATTCCGCTTCCGAAGATTGCCAAGCCTGTTCAATTAGCTGATTACCGTCCTATATCTATATTACCCTTCTTATCTAAAGTACTCGAGCACTTGGTCCATAAGCAGCTATCCTTTTATCTCCTCAATAATTCTCTTCTCAGCCCGTACCAGTCTGGGTTCCGACCCGGTCATAGCACAGTGACTGCACTGCTGAACGTCACGGATGATATCCGATATGCAATTGAAAAAAAATGTTTAACGTTATTGGTGTTGTTAGATTTCAGCAGTGCATTTACTTCCGTTGACTTCGACATCCTTCTTGGGGTTCTTAATTCCGTTAACGTCTCTTCTTCTGCCATTTCTTGGTTTAGTTCCTATCTTCGAGGCCGTTCGCAGCGCATCCGTCAAGATGATTTTTTTTCTGAATGGTGTGATCTCTCTGCGGGCGTGCCTCAGGGTGGCGTTCTCTCTCCGTTACTTTTCGCTATTTTCATTAACTCCGTTACGAAAGTAATCGTTTCCAATTTCCATCTCTATGCAGACGACTTACAAGTTTACCAGCACTTTTCTTTAGCTGAGGTCTCGACCGCCATTACTGCAATGAATAATGACCTGTCTCGAATCAGTAACTGGGCGAAGTCTTTTGGTATAGTTTTAAATCCACGGAAATCGCAGGCTATAGTTATTGGTAACAAGTACTATCGGAGTCGCTTAGATACACAAAACCTACCAGCATTGCATATCGAAAACACTGTTATCCCTTACTCTGATACGGCTAAAAACCTTGGTGTAATCTTTGACTCAAACCTTTCATGGCATGCTCATGTCAGTGAGGTTAGCCGTAAGGTTCATTATTCTATACATTCCCTTAAATGTCTCCAAAATTTCTTACCTTTTACGACCAAAATATCCCTTTCGCAATCACTAATTCAGCCTATATTAGATTACGCTGATGCATGCTATTTAGATGCCAATGAGGAGATCTTAAATAAACTTGAACGCTTGCAAAATCTTTGTATCAGATTTATCTTTGGTTTACGAAAATTCGATCGTGTCTCCCACTTTCGCAAGCAACTCAAGTGGCTCCCAATCCGTCTTCGCAGGAATACTAGAGTACTTTGTATCCTCTATAATATCCTTCACAACCCTACCTCTCCTACTTACCTACGCAACCGCTTTACTTACACACGGCCGTCTTTTATTCCATGCAGAACCCATCGTAAATCCCTCCTTAAATTTCCCCCTCATAGAACCTCTTCCTACACCTACTCATTCTCTGTTCATGCAGTAAGGCTTTGGAACTCGCTCCCTTTTAATATCCGAGAAAGTAGGACTTTAACGTCATTTAAAAGAAAAGTCAAAAGTTATTATCTTTCTCTTCCCTAACTTGTTCGGTTTGAGCAATATAATTGTCTTCCTTTGTTTAATTTTTTTTTTCTTAATCATGTTATCTATTATGTTTAAATACTTTTCTTATATGTAATTGTTAATAATACCATTATTGTTGTGATATATATTGTATGTATTAATTATAATATACTGGGTGGAACAGGACTACTCCCGAAAACTGAAAGGGGGCATTCAGACAACCTTTCTGAACATTCCTGTGTAGAAATTTTGTTAAAAAAAAATTCAATGACGTCACCATGTTTTTTTTACCTTTGCAACTAGGTATGTGTAGTATGACACAACAGCAAAGTATTTTTGTGATTATTTATTTAAATTAAGCTGAAAACGAAATAATGATAAAAAACAGCAATGTATCGCGACGCCTAATTTCGCCTCCTGATCGACCTCGAGCGGGCCGTTCAATGTCACCGAGCGGCGCGCGGGCATTGCTCCCTACATTGCTTCCCGCCCCCACCCTCCCGCACACTACATCAGCGACGTGATTGCGCGCGACCTCAAAGTACCGTCCGTCGCGGAGTTTGTGGGCCGATTGGCAAAGGCGATGTTCGCCCGCGCCGACAATGGCCCACACGAATCACTGAGAGGTATCGCGCCTCTCCACGCTCGTCCTCCCGAGGGCTACCCGCTTCCACGGGAGCTCTTAGAGTCAGGCGACTCCCCCGACCATCTGGGGGAAGTCTGACTTTGACCCAGCTAGTCTAACTTGACGCTGATAGGACCCCCTCCGCCGGGAGACACTTAGTTCTCGTTCACGCCCTGGTAAAAAGGTGATCCTTGAGACCGCAATCCCCCTCGCCAAGTTCCCGTAGAAAGCGCGGAGGCGATGTACGACTGTGCTGCTGTTGCACACTACATCATTTGCACATAAGGTTCAGCTGTGTGGTCACGCTGTGCATACAAAATTTAAACCTTCATGTAGGTAGAACAATCCTAACTACCCAACAATTAATCATTATGTTTACTTTTGTACGTAAAGATACCTACCACAAATCATGTCATACCCGAGTCATCGATGAAAACCACGGTCTAAATTTACCTACTTAAGTATGTGCCTACCTACCTGAAGTAATAATTACACTCCACAAAAGTAGTCGGTTAACCACCGTAAAAGTACCTACATACCTACTAACTACAAAATACGGTACACAGAAGTAGTCGGTTAACCACGGTAAAAGTACCTACCTACTAACTACAAAATACGGTACACAAAAAGCCTGAAACGGCCTGAAAGCGCCAAAACTCCTCGATTCAACCAGGGTAGCGTCGATCGACCCTGGCCCCTGACCTGCCAGTGTTTATAAGCACCGTTTATAACCAGCTTTCTACTTGATTATGCTCTTATCAGCGCTGGTAGGTAGGCGCAGGCGCAGGTTAGCGCTGATAACAAGCATTCATTGAATGCGGCCTTCCATCATTACATTCCCCAATGTACCTATTTCGTTAGTTGCTTAGGTAAAATAAAAGTACTTACTACAAACTAAAGTACCCATAAAGCACTGTATTTCGATTACAGCTGCCCACCTACCAAGTACCTACTAGCGCCAATACCAATATGGCGTTAAACGCCGATCGGCACGTCAAGAATGTCCACTAAGTACCTAATCTACTGGGTAAACATAATGCAAACGTAAACTAAATTACATTGAAACAAAGAAATGTTTTAAATTTGATTCTGTAAATACTAAAAATACCTACAACATCAAACTTAAATACGTAACTGCGACAGTACCTACAATAATCAATGTAGGTAAATGACACACACGACTAGCCGCCACACCGCGCACCGTCGCGCCAAATTCGGTACCTTCTCCATGAAGCCGACAAAGACCTCCCGAAAAATTTAGGTTGAAATTTGAATGTTCTTTGGCGCTCGCCGCCCTAAGGCCCGTTTCACATGCACACGGTCACGGCACGGTCACCGTGCTGCGGAAAGCAGTAACGTATGAGCTACTATGACTTGCGCCGAGTCAGGAACATGACATACCAGGAGTAGGCAATTTGAGCTGTTCTGTGAGACGGTTCGCAGCTCTCACTCACTCACTTGAACCGTGAGCTGATTGGCAACTCGACCGTTTCAGTCGAGTTACCCATGTCTAACGATCACCCTTTGCCAACGTTTGGGCTACCGTACGTGAGTAAACCGTGCACATGTGAAAGATTTTGCGCTGTGCCGTTTAGACGGCAACCGGATGCATGTGAAAAGGGCCTAACACGTGTAGCAGATTTAGGTAAATAAATAACCCTTTAATGTCTAATATCTTGGGTCATCATTTTTGTTTTGAACTTAGAAAAACAAGCAAAACCATTTTAATGAAACTTTAAATAATTTAGTTTAATTATTTTATTTAGTGATCATTTAAATTTGTAAAGGCCGCCATCGGAATTTTCACCAAAGGGGGCGTCCATAAATTACGTGAGGTGTTTTTTTTAAATTTTCTGTCCCTCCCTCCCCCCCTGGTGAGATGTCGTGAGATTTTATCCAACCTCCTCCCCATCCCCCAATCTCACGTGAGATTTTTCAAAATGTGGTTTTCTTAGGTAAACGCGTTGGATTGTTATTGTAAAAAGAAAAAAAATGCTTCGTGAATTATCTTAATCGTATTACGATTACGTCTTACGATTAAATCTTAAGTATGTACAATCTGGATTAAATGGACCAAAATAGTTTTTTTGTTTTAATCAGAAAAAAAATTGCGTGATATTTGCCCGGGACCCCCCCTCTCTCCAACGTAAGATTAGATGAGATTTGACTCGACTCCCTCCCCCCTTAAAAACCTCACGTAATTTATGGACGCCCCCAAATGCAAAATGAAATCTGTTCTAAGTTTGAAGTTAATGTTTGTTGTCTCCAGGCAGAATGCAAATTTGTATGTCTGTTTGTAGTGTCCCAAACAAGTTGCAGTTTCAATTACACCTTAATTAGAACAAATAATTACTTTTTTCACTTAATTGTGATTAATTCCTGTATCTTATTCTGATTATTATCCTTTATTTAATTTGGTACTTACATTTATTATTTTAAATTAATCAAATGTATCGTATCGAAAAAAAGGTAATGTGGTGAAGGGTTAAATGTTTTCCGTGCGCAACGGATTTTTCAAACAAAGGAAACCGACATGCCGCCGCTCGTCTTTCGGCAAGTTTGTGCGTGTGTGCGTGTGTTGGCGGCTTATTTTAGGAAAAATAAATTTTAGTTTAGTCGTTATTGCAACGTGCTAGATTACGCGTCCTGCTCGCAAATTAATTACGAGTTTCGATTTGCTTCCAGGTTTTAAGTGCTTTCTGTGACGTGATTATTAAATTCGTTTGGTGATTAGTTTAGAAAAATCGTTTGAAGTGTTTTTCTTGACTTTTCACGTGTTTTAGTACAATCGTTTTGTAGGTTTAGTTTTGTAAAAATGTTCAGTGCTCGTGAATACGGACAAATGTTGATGTGTTATGGAGAAGCACGAGGGAATGCTTCACGAGCGTTACGCATTTATCGACAGCGTTACCCGAATCATGCGCACCCTTCAGATCCTCGCGTCATTACGGCTGCGTACCAAAGAGTTTTGGACAACCAGCCTATTGTGCCCCAAAGGCGCGGAGGTGGCCGGGAGATCGCAAACCGCACGGAACAACAAGTGTTGGACGTTATGAGGCGAAATCCACGGCTGGGTATTCGTACAGCGGCACGTGAAATTAGAGCTCGTGGCTTTAGGGTGTCGCACAAAACAGTACACAAAATACTCAAAAAAGACCGTCAGCGCCCCTACACTGTCCACAAAGTTCAGGCACTACTACTGCCTGACAAAACCCGACGAGTGCAGTTTTGCAGGTGGCTTTTAAGTCAGCCAAACCCCACTGCTTTCGCTGCCAACGTTTTGTGGACGGACGAGTCCACTTTTACAAGAAATGGCATGTGGAATCGTCGTAACAGCCATATTTGGGCACGCGAGAACCCACGGGCTACTCAACAAACGGGGCATCAGGTGCGGTGGTCTGTGAATGTGTGGGCAGGTATTCACGGCCGAAAAATTTATGGTCCAGTGTTCCTGCAATCACGCATGAATGGGGAGTCTTACTTGGACCTAATACGAGGTCCGATTGCTAGGTACCTCGAGGACGTCCCATTGGCCTTGGAAAGGGAGATGTGGTTTCAGCACGACGGCGCTCCCCCTCACATCGTCCTCCCCGTCCGAGCGCAGTTGAACCAGGATTTCCCAGGCCGGTGGATAGGCCGCTTCGGACCTCAGGATTGGCCACCCCGCTCCCCGGATCTGACTCCGCTGGATTTTTTCCTCTGGGGATACGTTAAGGACAGAGTGTTTGCTAGTGAGTGTGATACCGCGGAGGAAATGAAATCCCGGATTCGGGACGTGTTTGCGGACCTGAACAGCAGGGGCGCCGATGACCCGCTGTGGGATAGCATCCACCGAGAGGTAGTCCGAAGAGCCGAGCTGTGTGTGGAGATGGGAGGAGCGCAGTTCGAGCCGTTCCTCATACGTCACCGAAATTAGGTAAGTACTAGATACATAAAGCTTTTATTGTAAATCTTTCAAATTATTTAATTATGAGGTACCTACCTAAGTACTAAACTCCTAACTAAGTCGGAAATGACCACGTATGATTTATTATTCTAGTTTGTGTTGTGTTAAAGGTATGTTTAGTTATGTTAAAGTAGAAAGCGTAATAAGGTGGCTAGGTATTTTGTCAAGGAAAAACGATAAGTAATCGTCAGTTACTGTCGGCGTCTAAATTGATTTCAAGGCAGTAACTGACGCGCCGCGCGGATGGATATTGGCTATTTTTACGTGGAGGCGTTGACGCGTCAGTAACTGACGTCAGTTATTGACTCCATGTAACTACCATAAGATCTCTTGTGCGCCGCCGCGTCCGAACGCCGTGCGACGGAGTGGGATTTTCGCGTTGTTCGTGTTACATTGCTGGCTGATGATAGTGATAAAAACTTTCAAAAGAACATTTTGTTTAACAAATTGCTGTCCTCGGCTATACCACGTTTATTTACGGTCACAATTTGGTTTCTTCTACCCCCCCCCCTTCAGTTTTGGGGAGTTGTCCTTTTCCACCCTGTATATTTATACATATTTATGTAGACTGGTATATATAAGATATATATATATTTAGTTATATATTATTTATGTATTTGTCGGAGTCGGAAATAAAATTAGATTAAAATCAAACTAAATAAATCATTAAACTTTGAATAAAACGTAAATCCGGAAACTGTAATTTAAATGGCAACTCTGTACGAATTGTAAACGTGTCTCGATGGGATATCGGAGAGGGGGAACCCAACAGAGGGCACCTCTGCAGCCACTTACGAACAGCGGGAACTTCTCGAGCAGACGTCGAGCTGAACGGTCGCATTAAGTTAACTAGTGTACTTTGTAATAAAATCCTATACTGCGTCGTACCTATGCCCGACGGCATAACGTTTCTCTAAGTGTATTTCAGTCGTACCACGTTTTAACATAACCTAAAAGCTTTAATCAAATTAAGTTAAACTGTGTAAACCTAATTTAAATCATTAACAAGACTATTGAACGCCCACTGTGTTTTATTTTTCACCTTGCAACCTGATGATCGGAGCATTATACCACCATCCTGACTAGTGTCTCCGAAATCAGAAGTTGGGATAAAGAACTCACTGTGGGTTTTCAAGTTGCAATTTTCAGGTGAGAACTGGATTCATAAAGGGCAAGCGAGTTGCCATGTGCCATTACATCTCACATGGCATGGATGGAATGTGGCGTCGAATTTTGGTAAAGCTAAGTAACACAGCGAGTATGGGTATGGCATTATTTTTATTCCATTACGTCTGAGGTGATACAATTTCATTGCTTAAATTTTAATTTTTGTGTAAACTATATTGTGTGTGTGTAGTTTGTTTGATAATCGTGAGTGAAAATAAAGACATCAATTTCCGGTGATAAAATCATTTAACGCAGCTCCGTAATTAAAACAAGTCGCTCCTCATTGTAATCTTATTTTGATGTTTAATCGCTGAAAAACAAAAGAAATCGTTTTTATTATGACCTCTATATTTTTATTAGGAAGGGAAAGTTACACCCTTTGATTTTAGTGTAGTTTAACCAAGTATTATAACAACGGAACACACTTTTATCATGCGATCATTTTGTTGAAGTTTAATGTGGGTAGATTTGTGTTGGATTTGTGATTTTTTCTGGGAGGGCGCTGCAGTGCGCACGGTAAACATTGGCTCCGTGAAAAAAATAGAAGAAAAATACTTCAAGTGAATAGAAAGCCGTGAAAAGTGTAAAATACTGTAAAATGGACGAAATACGGAAAAATCAATATTAAAACACAGTGATAAAAGACGCTTAAAGTGAATAAATTTAAAATTACAACAGTAACGTACAATCAGCTGATTCTGTGAAAAGTGACAAAAACACTGGGATTATCGTGTAAAAGTTAAGAAAAAGGAGTGTGATTGAAGAAACTCAATGATGTGTGTGTAATAAGTGACATTTTAGACTTCAATTTCTAAATTATTGAATATAAACATAGATAATTACATATACTCATAAACAGTGACATCTATCAGGGAGTAGAAAAACTTAATACTGGCTAGCCCGACTACGAACCACTCTTGCGCAATGTGTAACGCTATGAAAAGTGCCATCTAACGAGAAGTGGCAAATCTTACAATACGACATCTAGTGGTAAATAATAGAATAAAATAATAAGCCATTTATGAAGCCACTATAATAGTTCCTACACTTGACGATAGTGGGCTCTACTAGTAACTAATTAACCACAAAGACGACTTTATAACACTGCTCTTACAAAATGGACCAAGATAACGTTACAGTTCGAAATAAAAGAATTCGACATAGCTTATCGGTTCAATCACTCCATAGTGATATAGACAGCACGTTCCAGTCATCAAGCTGTATTAATAGGAGTCTACCGGATTTTTCTACAATAAATACAAAAGAAGACCAGTTTATGGAGGAAATAAAGAGATTAAAATTAGAACTCGAAAGTGCTCACAATGAAATTGAGACTTTATTGTTAGAAAACGCCACCCTACAGAAGAAAATAATAGAAATGGAACAAAAAACTAAAAATTTGCTTACAATTATGAGCACTCCTACAACGAGTAAAAAAACTCGCTCATTGAGGAAAAATAATAATATGAAGAAATTAAACCTTAACTTCCTGGAAACCGATGGAATTGCGAATAGTACCTTACAACAGGAGGGTAAAATAGCAAATTTTTCAAATGATAGGAATGCTTCAACCAAAAATGTTGACATTAGTAATATTATAAACTCACCGAAGGATATAACTACGCAAAATTTAAACAAGATATGGTTTTATGGCGATCAGAAGTGTATAGGAGTAGCATCCAGATTGCAAGAAATTAGGCAAAAAAACTCAATTTATAATTATAATATATCATCAATAACGAAACCCTTTGCGCTTACAGAAGAAATACTCAAGGGAAGTTGCGACAATGTGCTAGGAGTCAACGATAAAATAGTAATCTCGGTGGGGGAGAATGACACTAACCCATGGAATGTTATTTCTGAATTGCATTATGTACTAAAAAAAAATTGTAATAATATAGTATTTGTAATTGAAACACTGAATAATCCTCACTTAAATACTGTAAAATTAAATCAACATATAAAACTAATTTGCAATCAATTTAAAAATTGCAAATATATAGAATTTAGCCAGTATAGAAGAAACTCGATAGATATTCTATATTACTTGACTAACCGACTGAATTTTATTATAAATTCCATTGACTATGATACTAAGTTTATACGTAATAGACATCAAATATTTAAAAATATACCTGGTCTGCATGATACTTTCAAACAACAACATAAAATTAATGTATATAAATATAAAAAAGGGACAATTGATTACTATTTCCACAACCTAAATAAACAAAAGACAAACGTTGAGTGTACCAAGACGGCAAAAAAGGGAACCATTCCCTTTTACTTCCCAAAACTTGTAAGTAACATAGAAGCGCCTCTGGATATGAAAAATAAAAACTGTCAAAGCTCAAATTTTTTTCGTTCGTAACGCAAAGACACGGGAGTTCTGTATTCTACACCAAAATATTGCTAGCATTTTACCAAAACAGGAGTCGTTAGAAATTGCTATTACCCAATTAACTGAAGAAGGAAGGCAGCCCGATGCAATATGCCTCAGTGAAACGTTTCTTAAAAAGGGTAGTGAGACTAACGTCAGAGTCCGAAACTATATCCTTGCTGCGTATTTTTCTAGAGATAAACAAAGGGGAGGAGTCTGCATTTTAATTAGAAGGGGCCTTAATTTCACTCAGTTGCAGCTTGTGAAACAATTATCTGTTTCCCAAAAGTTTGAATGCTGTGGAGTAGAAATTACCAATTGCAATGTATTAATTATTTGTTTGTATCGGACGCCAGATTCTGATCCGATTTATTTTTTGGATAAACTTGACATACTTTTACATAAATTGACAAATAAATATAATAAGAAAATTATTATAGCTGGTGACATGAATATTAATATAATGAAAATAAATAAAATGACGAAATACTATTTTGATTTAATAAAAAATTACAATTTGACCTTACATATTGACCAGCCAACAAGAGGTGAATCGTGTATTGATCATATTATTAGTAATGTAAGAAGCAGCAAATCTAATATATTATATTTAGGGCTTTCGGATCATGAAACCGCGCAAATGTTAAGATTTACTATATTAGCTAAAAATGTAACTTGTAAATCGACAGTTATATACAAGCGTGATCTCAATGCTGAATACGTAAAAATGTTCAAACAACACATTAAAGATACATCATTCTCAGATGTATATAATCAATCCAGCCTTGATGAAGCATTTAATGCGTTTCACGAATGGGTAGTCCTTATTTATAAACTATGCTTTCCCATTAAAAGAATTGTAATAAAGAACCAAAATCAAAAGCCAAAATGGATTACAAAAGGCATAAAACGGAGTAGCATTGCAAAATGCAAACTAAGATTAAAATATTATAAAACTAAACGAAAATGTTGCAAAGAAAAGTTGACTACTTACTGTAAGTTATTAAAAAAATGTATAAACACTGCGAAAAGGAACTCAACTAAAAAATATATCCTTAATAGTAAAAATATATGTAAGGCTTCGTGGAATATTATAAAACAAGAGACATCAACAATGACTCATAATCACATTGACAAAATATGCCAAAATAACGATGTAATAACGGATCCGAATCGAATAGCTACAACATTTAACGAGTATTTTGTTAACATGATAATATCATGTAATAAAAAGAAATTTGAGAAGTTGGAACATCGAATTAAAGCTTTAAATAGCTCAATATTTTTGAACCCGTGTACAGAAAACGAAGTCAAAACTATTATTAAATCCCTTAGTAACTCCAGAGCTGTAGGATTTGATGAAATATCCACAATTGTTATTAAAAATTGTGTAAACGAGTTGTCTCCTATCTTATGTCATCTCATTAACATGTCCTTTGAAACTGGAGTGTTTCCGGCGGTATTAAAAAAATCTGTAGTCAAGCCGTTATTCAAAAAAGGAGACAGGACTAATATGAGCAATTATAGACCAATTACCCTGATTCCCATATTTGCAAAAATATTCGAAAAGGCTATGCACATTAGGTTGACGCAGTTCTGGGCAAGGTTTGATGTAATTAGGGAAGAACAAAATGGGTTTTGTAAAGGGAAATCAACAACCCTGGCTGGATTTCACCTAGTCAATGAAGTAATTTCTAATCTTGATAAGAAAAAGCTTACTGCTGCGCTTTTTTTTGACATGTCAAAAGCTTTTGACTGTGTATCACACGATATATTGATAAATAAATTAGAACAATATGGAATCAGAGGAATAGCATTACATTGGATTATTTCCTACCTTAAAAACAGGGTTCAGTGTGTACAGATCGAAAAAAGTAATGAAAATAATGAACTTATAGTACATCAATCAGACTATAAGAATAATGAAATTGGTGTACCGCAAGGAAGCGTCCTGGGACCCCTCTTATTTTTAATATATATTAATGACATCCCGGAAGTGACGAAGCATCGCACTGTTTTATTTGCTGATGATATATCAATCATAGTGACATCTAATAATGTAAATAATGATTTTGACAAATTTACAATTGATATTAATACAACTATTAAATCTATAATAAATTGGATGGATATTAATCAGCTATCGGTGAACTTAAACAAGACACATTACATGATATTCAAAACCAAAAATAAGGTTATTCCCTCCCTCCAAATTAGTCATGAGGGACAAATACTTTCAGAGGTAAAACACACAACTTTTTTGGGCATAACAATTGATAGCAATTTAAATTGGGAAGAACACGTTGGAAAAATTTGTGATAAAATAAACAAGTTTAGGTTTGCCCTTGCCAGGTTAGCAAAATTTTCGACGACAGATACTGCATTGATTGCATATCATGGTTATGTAGCGTCGAATCTACGATATGGTTTAATATTGTGGGGTAATTCGCCGCACATTATTAGAGTGTTTC
The DNA here is from genome assembly GCA_905404135.1 of Hesperia comma. Classification (NCBI taxonomy): domain Eukaryota; kingdom Metazoa; phylum Arthropoda; class Insecta; order Lepidoptera; family Hesperiidae; genus Hesperia; species Hesperia comma. Next base: position 8,018,807 of record FR990013.1, read on the forward strand.
TGGCACAAAAAAAGTGTGTTAGGGCTATATGTGGTGCAACACCCCTTGACTCATGCAAGCCACTGTTTCGCCGACTCAAAATATTAACGGTCACGTCTATGTATATCCTGGAAGCTTGTATGTTTGTCAGGTATCACCGACATCTATTTAAATCTGCAGACGAGGTATATTGCAGGAATTCTAGGCACGGTCAACGCCTTGTAATAGATAAGTTTGTGCGGACATCCTTGCTTAATAGAAACGTATATGGTATGTGTATCAAAATTTATAATAGAATTCCAGATGACATAAAGAGGCTCCCGATTAATAAATTTAAAATACAACTAAAACAGCGCTTAATTGACCATTGTTATTATGACATGAATGAATTTCTAAAATCAAAGTTTTGACATTTATTTAGAATTTTATTATTGTAGTTAATGTTAGATATATTTTAATAAGTTATATTTAGTTTTATTATAATTGTAATTTTGACCTTATATTTGCATGCCACATTGTGGCTAAAGTTGATTGATCTATTATATAAGAAAATGAAGACCCAATATGTAAATACTCAACTTTAGGCAAATAAATGATTTGAATTTGAATTTGAATTTGAATTTGGTTTGCTAGAATGCCCAAGGGCTAAGTACCATTTGAAGTATTGTGATATAAAAAGTGAATTTGAGTCGAGTAATAGTGATGAATCTTAGTTCGGTTGGTCGGGTCCAGGTTAGACCACGGAAGAATCCGTGCGACCCGTGAATGACTCTATCGGCCGTAGTGAGTTCGACCGTACCAGTAGTTATTTCGTAGCCGTAGCCCGGTAGAAATCGGTGTCTCTCGAGGAAACTCGAGTAGTCCGTGGGTGCGCGGTGTGCGTTTAACTCTGGCCGAGGTCGTGGTCTATTTAGACCGTATCGTGTAGCAGCAGGAGTGCTGTACACGTGCTATCCACGAGATGGATATGCGTACTGAGAGAGAGCAACGTGTTTGCTGTTCGGCGGGAGAGCCGTGGCGATAGAGGTCATTCGTACTCGGAAGTTTCAGTTTCAATAAACTCAAGTGTAACTTGTTATTTTGGTAGAGTACGCGTACAGTTTTGGTTATGATAACGACGATGGTACTTTGCTCATGGCTGTAGAATTTACGTGTAATGAATTAGTGGCGATTTTGTTATCAATGTTGTTGGATAATACCTATTGGTACTTGGTTGGGTAAGCATTTTTGTTCAATTAATTTAATCGAAATGTAACGTAACTCGAGTCATTTTAAAGTAAAATTATTATGTTCCGAAGTTACAATAATAATTAATCTAAGTTCATAAAATTCTTAAAGATAAAGGGGGTACATAGATTAGATTTTGTCTGGTCGAAAAAGAAAAACAAACTTTTTAAAGTCAGGCATTTTATTATGCATTCCGTGTTGGTACAATTTTTAATTGATAACGAGATATGACTCACAGAGCAGTGACTTTTATCAAACGTGTAATGTTCGTGATAGTTATTTTGGTTTTTGGTTATTTGGTGCGCCGCTTAACGCTGAAAAGGATTAATTGGAAAAGGATAAACACACACAAAATGGTTTGCTCTATTTGTGCTCAACTTGACGAAGTATTTATTCCATTTATCGAGTACCTACAACGATAATAAAAGCCTACAACAATAATAACAATAAAAGCGTAAGCTAGTTTTTTTAAAGTGAACGGTTTGGTTGTTCATTGGTGACGTCGATCGAATTAGTTGCTCATTGGTTTAGTTTGTTTTAAAAGTGAAACACAATACAATTTTCAAAGTTTTATTTACTATGTGACAAAATAATTTCGATATTCTAAATACCCGCGTAGTTCATTGTTGATTTTAAATATTGTGTAAGCGTTATCTAATGATCCAAAACATTGTCGTTAGAGTTATTACAGACGAATTGGTTGGATTCTTGCCCGCTTTAGTCACTATATTTTCGAAATAAATAAAGTCGGCGTAAGTGTTTACGTCGGATTTATGATGCGTTTAGGAAGCGTTTCTAGGTTATAAGGAACTGGAGACCAAGGCCTTTTCTGGTTCCTATCTGCAACCAAGGGTGACATTACCTAGATATAGTAACCGCTAGACGAGGTAAAAGTGAAACGGCGTTTTTGGTATGACAAAGTTTTATTTGGTTACATCTGGTGTGTTGGAGTTTTATAACTTCCATTTTATTTTCGTTCCTTGTGAAAATATGACCTTTTGTTGTCTTGCAATTAATGAACAGTGACAAAAGATAACAATTAAAATCTTTCATCATTTTCTATTTGCTGAAAAAAAAAATCAATAGCAGTTTGTGGAAGTTTAGTGAAATTTTTAATTAAAGTAGCAGTTGGATACAATCAGTTCCCCAATTATTTTAGTTACAAGTGCAGCGCACTTCGATTGGTTTTGGTTTACCTTGTGAAACCAATGAGATTAAAAGTAATCTCACATGTGACGATGCAATGTGCATCGTTCTGTTTTCAGATAAGTTTTCGAGGATGCACAGGCAGCAGCACACGCAGGTTACACATGTGTTGTCTGGAGCCGAATCGACGGCTGCGTGCGTGCACTCGTGGGCTTCCTGGAGTTCATTCGTGTGACATTGAAGGAGGAAGCTCTGGCAACTGGCAGCCGCAGATCGGACGCAGCGAAACAGGTGATCTGTATCGTTCATACTTGTTTTGTAATAGCTTAAAGAAGTAGTAAATTAACTTTTCTTTTCGAGACGTAGTTCACTTTGTAAAAGTCTATTTTTGAGAGGTTTAGTTTTCGGTCAACTTATCGAACGGAACTTTTGAAATTGTACTTTAACGGTTTTGTTACTTTGAAAAATGTATAGTCCTTAGCTATGTAGGTATACGGTTTGAATGTTATTTCTGGACAGAAGTACTGATTGTACTTGAGTACCGTTCGATGAGTCAACATATTTGAGAAATGATAACTTTTGAGAAAAGTAACTTTTATGAGAAATCTAGTTTGTTTTGGATTAATCTGTAATGTGATAGGCTAAATAAAGCGACATGTTGAACAAACCTTTCCAAGGTTATTTTTGATAAAAGCTCGAAATGATCATCTGGGTGGTGTAGTGTTTGTAACCGGATGGAGGTTACATGCGGAGGTGACTGGATGGAGGTTATAAGGGTGATGATCAGGAGGTCAGGGTACGAGCACTGCAATATTTCAATGAATTTCCTATTATTTGAATGAGTATGGGTGTTGATCGACATGTCAGCTTTGGCCTTTGAGAGAAATAATCTGTTATGATTTTCAAAATTTCTAATGATTTGATAAGGTTGTTTTTATTCCCTGCCCACTTAGGTCAGGAAGGGCCGAGCTATAAGAGATACTCTCGTTTGTGTTTATTGTTACAGGTGAATTCCGACACCACAGCGGATCGAGTCATCCGGTTTTACGACGATTGTACGACAACGTATTGCGTTAAAAAGTTAAAAACAAATCCGCGTTAATAATAAATTTGGTAATTTTGCTCTAAACAAGTGTGGTTATGGAGTTTGTTTAGCCGTCTTCTTCTCCATAGCGACGACACCGGAAACGGCGCGGCGGGAGTGTAGGTAGTTAGGGCTAAAAATAAATGCAAAAAAACTTTAAACAAAAACTTGGCGTTCAATCAAAGAAATTTTAAGTAATCTAAAAACTTGTTGTTCAAATTAAATTTGTAGTCTCGTTTAACATTAGTAGCTTTTGCTGAATAAAATAAAATTAGAGCTTTGTTTTAACCTAAAGTAAAAGATATCACACGAGGACGTGTGCTTGTCAGAATGGCCGTGTCGGAGTCGGAAATAAAATTAGATTAAAATCAAACTAAATAAATCATTAAACTTTGAATAAAACGTAAATCCGGAAACTGTAATTTAAATGGCAACTCTGTACGAATTGTAAACGTGTCTCGATGGGATATCGGAGAGGGGGAACCCAACAGAGGGCACCTCTGCAGCCACTTACGAACAGCGGGAACTTCTCGAGCAGACGTCGAGCTGAACGGTCGCATTAAGTTAACTAGTGTACTTTGTAATAAAATCCTATACTGCGTCGTACCTATGCCCGACGGCATAACGTTTCTCTAAGTGTATTTCAGTCGTACCACGTTTTAACATAACCTAAAAGCTTTAATCAAATTAAGTTAAACTGTGTAAACCTAATTTAAATCATTAACAAGACTATTGAACGCCCACTGTGTTTTATTTTTCACCTTGCAACCTGATGATCGGAGCATTATACCACCATCCTGACTAGTGTCTCCGAAATATTTATTTTTTATGTATTCGCCGTTTATTTGTATTCACTGTTTTATGTGTACACTAAATTTGCCTCTCGAACAATCTCTCTCATGACAGGTCTGCTGGAAGATATTTCAATTTGAAATAAGCAGTGCCTATGTACTAAGTTTTAGTTAACAACTACATTTTCTATCTGTTTCTGTGTACATAAAATAAATAAATAAATAAAATAAATAAAATTCTTCGCTTATTTTCTTCAACTTTGTCTAGCGAATATTGAAGTGTTATGAAACGGAATTTCATACCAAACTATTTCTCACTGTTCGCACCTTCTTTCGCGGGCGTAGATGTGGATTGGTGAAAATTGTAATAACTTTGGATAGAGTTTATCCATTTTATTGAAGTAACATTTACCCCATTTAAAATTACACTAATTTTACTCTCTTTTGACTTGAACCCATTAATGTCCCACTACTGAGCACGGTTCTCTAATCATTGAGGAGGCCTACAGTAGGACTCCACCACGCCGCTCCAGTGCCGATTGGTTAATAACGACAGAAGTTTGACAGCCAAACCAAAAGTTGGAATTTTTTATGCAAGGCCTCTTTGTCCTTGGCATTGTCACAGAGAATCCTAGACAATAGCTATAAGTGTGGCGTTAAAAAAATATTTTTGCGAATTATAAGCGCTTGTAGCCAATAAAAGGCACTGGCGGCGTGTGTTTATTGGCCCAGCCGCTAGAGGCGCTGGGCGTCAACAGTAATATCAGGACAAAGTTTTGCAGTTCTCCCGGAGTTGTTCAGACTCAATCTTCATTCCATAGCACTCAATAACTTCTTTACATTATATACCTAGTTCAAGGTATTTTTTATCGACTTCAGAAATGGAGGTTTTCAATTCAGTTGCACTTTTGTTTTTTGCCTCACCACTTTATACTGCATGTACCCATTTTGATGATTCTTTTTAGATTAGAAATTTGACAGAAAATTGATGTTTGTCTATCCTATCCTACTTCCTACTGTAGGAAAATCAAACTCCACAATAGGTAGGTACTCCAACTAAGTTTAGCTTTAATAATATCACTCTTGGAACATACAACTTGTCTGCCATTAATCCCATCTAAGTACAATTACATTTTCCGTATCTCCATCTCCTAATAATAATAATAATATAACGTCCCCGTTCCCTCCAAATCAGTCTTTTTTTTCTCGGGCGCCGACCACAGAGTACGTAGAGACGTCATTTACAAATTAACATTACTCAACTTCGGTAGTGATTGATATTTTAACATGTCAGTACATTTGATATAATTAACACAAATAAGAGATAAATATTATAATCTAACATAATAGGAATGTATTGGCATGTCTTAGTCACTAAAGCTAACACTACTATCCTACTAATACATATTATAAATGCGAAAGTTTGTATGGATGTATGTGAGTGAGTGAGTGAGCGTGTGTGTGGGTTTGTTACTCTTTCACGCAAAAACTACTGAACGGATTTTCGTGAAACTTTGCAGTAATATAGCTTAGACATCAGAATAACATGATTTGTTAAAATTTATACAGATTTTTGAAGGGACTGGTTCCCCGAAGCGAAGCGAGGGCGGATTTACTAGTTGGTTATAATTGAATTGGAGCGAGATAATTAAGTCATGTGTAATTGACTTCAGTTTAATTTTTCTGATGAAGCTGATTCAATACTCTCGTAGTACGAGTAGTAGTAACCACTCGATAATCGAAAAAGGATATAATAAAATTTGAAAGGGGTGTAAGGGGCTCCTTCCATCTTAGAGTCCAAGCCGACCTCCCCTGCTCGTGGTGAACCCTGCTGATCAACGGACGAGGGCACGGCGCATGGTCCCTCTCTTGAGAGGTCTCTGGATTCAGTACCATCCAGTGTCATCCCGAAGGTACTCTACGCTGGTGGTAGGGTCTTGAACCCGACTGGCTAGCTACCACCCTCTCGTTTGAGTCAGCCGCCAAACGGTAACGTGTTCCGGCTGGGGACTTGAGTGCCAGTTTCTCCCCCCTCCCACCCTTCCTCATCCTATATGCAGAGACTCTTCGGTTTCTTCCCGGGATCTCATTGGACTCTTAAGGCTTCGCTATTCGGGGGTACGTGATGTGTTGGCGCGGCGGCCAGGGAGACCTGGTGAAACGGCTTGCCGCTGGCCGCCCGCCGGACAGTACAGAGACCCGAACCCAGGCAACACGCATAACCTCTGGCCTGGGAGGCTGTCTTATCATCCGGCGCATAATCCCGCTGTGTGGGCTCCGTGCCGGAGTAAGAGACCGGGGTGGTACCCGGAGCCCATGCGCGGGGGGGACCAGGGGCCCTTCCGTCCGCAACTCATATTCTGCCCCTGTAATCGCGGTGCCACGAGTCCAACAATAATCCCGGGGGTCACCGATGAACCTCTGCATTTCCTTCCCCCTTTCCCCCCCTTTTTTACACCTGAGAACTATGGGCAAGTCAAAAAAGAGGAAAAGGTATCGCCCAGCGGCAACCCCTGAAACTCCTACCACACTAACTGTTGACATGTGCAACATCAGGGGAATTCACAGCAACCTAAACGCTGTACACTACCATCTTGAGACAGCGAAGCCGGCCTTGCTCTTTTTGACGGAGACACAGATATCATCACCGGAGGACGCATCTTACTTGTCCTACCCTGGCTATAGGCTGGAGCACGTGTTTAAGCCGCGTGCCGGGGTGTGTGTGTTCGTTCGGGATGATGTCTGTTGTTGCCGTCTGACCTGCCTTGAAGACAAGGACCTATCCATTTTATGGACGCGCGTGGACATGGGCGGCCACACTCGTGTTTACGCGTGTCTCTATAGGTCCTATAGCGGAGACGCGGAGACGACTCGACTATTTGAGCACGTCCAGAGATCGGCTGACAGAGTTTTAGAGCAGTATCCCTCGGCGGAGTTGGTGTTTTTGGGGGACTTTAACGCCCACCACACCGACTGGTTGGGGTCCAGGATCACCGACTTCGCAGGGAGAACTGCTTTCGACTTCTCCCTGGCCTACGGTCTCACTCAGGTAGTTACTGGCTTCACCAGAGTCCCTGATGTTGAGACCCATACTGTTTCTTTGCTAGACCTACTGCTGACTTCTCACCCAACGGACTACCGAGTGGTGGTCGGGGCTCCTCTTGGATCTTCCGACCACTGCTTGGTAAGGACAACTGTGCCCTTGACGCGGCAAGAGGGTTCTCGGCCCGCTGGCACGCGTCAAGTTTGGCACTGTAAGTCAGCAGACTGGGACGGACTTAGGGAATTCCTGAGTTCGTACCCTTGGAGGCAGCTCTGCTTCGCTTCCGGGGACCCGAACGTGTGCGCTGATTCAGTAGCTGATGTGATACGACAGGGTATGGAATGTTTCATTGCTAATTCTGTCGTATCCATCGGTGGGAAAAACCAGCCCTGGTACAGTGGTTCATGTGCTGCGGCGTCTAACCGCAAGCGGGCCGCATACCAGGCCTGGGCATCAGCGTACACTTCGAAGAACCCATCAGCCCCAGAGCTTAAGAAAAAGCTCAACGCTGCCTCCCGGTCGGCTAAGAAGCAAATGTCCAGGGCGAAGGCCCAATTCATTGGCAGAATTGGCGAGCGACTAGTCAGCTACCCCTCTGGGAGTAGAGAATTCTGGTCGCTGGCTAAGGCTGTCGAGGGCAACTTCTGTCGGTCTTCTCTCTCACCACTGCGATTACCGGATAAATCCATTGTCCACACGGCAAAGGGGAAAGCCGATCTCCTTGGTACCCTCTTTGCCGCCAACTCGACTCTTGACGATGGAGGGGCCATACCGCCTAACATCCCACGGTATGAGAGCTCGCTGAATGACATACTTTTTACTCAAAAGGCTGTCAGGCGAGCTCTACTGTCTCTCGACACCAAGAAGTCGAGTGGGCCGGATGGTATTCCTGCAGTGGTGTTAAAGACGTGTGCTCCCGAGTTGACTCCCGTCTTAACGCGCTTATTCTCGCTATCCTACACCACAGGTATAGTACCGTCTTCGTGGAAAGTAGCCCTAGTTCATCCTATCCCCAAAAAGAGCGATCTGTGACCCGGCCAACTACAGGCCTATAGCGATAACTTCCCTGCTTGCGAAGGTGATGGAGCGTATCATAAATACACAGCTCCTAGGATATCTCGAAGATCGCCAGCTGATCAATGATCGGCAGTACGGTTTCCGTCACGGTCGTTCATCTGGCGATCTTTTAGTTTATCTCACGCACCGGTGGGCTCAGGCCCTAGACATCAATGGGGAAGCACTGGCAGTCAGCCTAGACATCGCTAAGGCCTTCGACCGGGTCTGGCACAGGGCTCTTCTCGCGAAGTTACCATCTTACGGTCTCCCTGAGAGGTTATGCAGTTGGGTAGCCAGCTTTCTGTCTGAGCGACATATAAAGGTCGTAATCGACGGTTGTTGCTCAGATATGAAACCCATAAACGCTGGTGTTCCCCAAGGGTCTGTGCTGTCCCCCACCCTGTTCATTCTGCATATCAATGACATGCTGGAGCGTGCTAACGGCATTCATTGCTATGCAGATGACAGCACGGGAGATGCCTATTAGTGTCGCCGCACACGAGCCACACGCGACAGCCACAAACGCCGCCACGAGAAGCTCGAAGCGGCTACAAAGGTAGCTAAAGCGCGCGACAGCCACTTGTGGCCGGTGGTCGACATTTGCCGTCGCTGCCTGCTACTTTTTTTAACCCATCAGCGCAGTATCATAATAGACTCTGACGAACAAAGTTTAATTGCACTTCTTCTGATAAAAAAACGTCGTCGCAGAAGACGAAACCGTAGTTATTGGATACATCCAATTTTAACAAATGTATGTACACAAATGTAACGAGCATTTTAATATACCACCGAGGGCGCATGTCAGCCCGTATCTAAATGGTGCCGGCATGTTAAAAATGGTAAATCGTAGGCAGCTGCACTTTGCGTCCTTATTGTTTGGTGTGATAAAAGATAAGTGTCCACCGTATCTTTATGAAAAACTCTCATGGTATAAGAGCAATGTGCATCAAACAAGGATACCTTATAGCAATCGGCTTGCATATCCAGCTGCATGTTCCGCCGCATTTCGCGGCAGCTACAAATACAGCGCCACCAAATGCTGGAACAATCTCCCGCCCCCTATCCGTAGCCTTAAAAGTTTATGTAGTTTTAAAGCGGCTTACAAATCTTACTTGTTGAAATTACAAAAGGCATCATAGACAAATACACACACACACACACACACACACACACACACACACACACACACACACAAACACACGCACACACACACACACACATGCATATGCACAGGCGCATTGGCGTTTTAAATGCAAAAGTACACAGGTTTCACTTCATTATTTAGTTCCTTGTAAATGTATATAGTAAGACTAATATAAGTAAATATGTAGTAATGCTAATATAAAACTAAGTAATTTTAATCTGTCAGTAGTATGACTGTATGACACACACCACACGTTCGAACTGTTCGAATCTAAGGGTCGCCCTGAAAACCAGCGGTCGTGGTTTTTTTTCCTTTTCCGCGACCACATGCTGAGTGCGATCCTTCTTCGTCTTCAAAATGACTGTGGCATCCAGTTTTTGTATTTTCTTTTATTATTGTTTTTTTTTTCTCTCATTTTGTTTTTAAGCTTTTTTTTTTGTACCGATATTATTTTTCATGTACGATTTTGTATTGCCATGGTGTTTTAAGATGAAATAAATTATTTCTATTTCTATTTCTATTTCTATTTCGATTATCTTTTTGAGATTCAATCTCTGATATAAATACTTCTATATCCATATTTATTTAAATCAACAACAAACAGACTACGTAGGTACGTGCGTTGCCTTCGACTTGAACAGGTTAACTGAGGTAAGGGAGAGAGGGGTGGGGAATCGCGCGAGTGGCGTGTGGCGGCGTTTTGTATCGGCGCTTAGTGGCCGTTGCGGGCCACAAAAAGCAAGCGCCGACGATTTGTAGTGTGTGGCGACCACCGGCGTCAACCGTGTGCGGCGAGTCCATATAAAATGTATGAAAACAACATTAAATATGCCAGTGGTGGCGTTTTGTGGTGGTGGCCGGTGGCTCATATGCGGCGACCCTTATACAGGCCCTGCAAATGCCTCTCAGTCACAAGTGGAGGATAGCAGAATCAAACTTGTGTCTGAAGTCGAGAACTCTCTAGAGCAAGTCTCGGAATGGGGCCGACTCAATTTAGTTGAGTTCAACCCCACGAAGACACAAGTTTGCGCGTTTTCTGCTAAGAAAACCCCATTTGTCATGGCGCCTCAGTTCCAGGGTACCGCACTCACCGTTAATAAAAGTGTTGGGATTCTGGGATTGACATTTCGAGCGACGTGCAGTATCGGTGTCATCTGGAAGCTAAGGCCAAATTGGCCTCCAAAAAGCTTGGCGTCCTGAACCGGGCGAAACAGTACTTCAATGCGAGGGATCTACTGATGCTTTATAAAGCTCAGGTCAGGCCTCACATGGAGTACTGTCTCACCTCTGGGCAGGGGCGCCACAGTACCAACTCAACCCATTTGACGCCGTACAAAAGCGCGCCGTTCGAATTGTCAACGACCTACGAGTCATTAACAGGTTAGAACACCTAAGTCTTAGGAGAGATATAGGATGTCTCTGTGTGTTCTACCGACTTTACAACGGTGAGTGCTCCGAGGAATTGTTCGATTTGGTGCCAACGTCACCCTTCCATCATTACACCACTCGCCGAAGATTGAAATTCCATCCACATCGCTTGGATCCGTGGCGAACGACTACAGTTCGATTTTCACGATCATTTTTGCCGCGAACTTGCAAGCTGTGGAATGAGCTTCCTTCTGAGGTATTCCCGGAGCGCTATGACATGGGGTTCTTCAAGAAAGGTGTAAAAAGAGCTCTCCTTCAGGGCCGGCGTTGCACTGGTGACTCCCCTGGTGTTGCCTGTGTCCATAGGCGACGATGACCACTTACCATCAGGTGGCTCGTCCGCTTTTTCGTCAGTCCTTCAGGCTATAAAAAAAAAAAAAAAAAAAAATTAAAAAACCCCCGACACAAACATTTAGGAAACCTGCATGCCGGAGAGTTCACAAAACTTAAAGGTGTTTGAAGTCCGCCAATCCGCACTTTGCCAGCGTGGTGGACTATGGCCTTAACCTTCTCATTCTGAGAAGAGACCCGTGTTCAATAGTGGGCCTTGATGGGTTGAGATGATGAGATGATGTAGATAAACTATATATTTATAAACCTTCCTTGAGAAACACTGTACCGAATGGAGAAAACCGCATCAAAATCCGTTGTGGTAATGTTATCAAAGGTACGTGAATTTCAACAATTAGAACTTAGCCGGCAAATACCTCCCAAGTCTCAACACTGTGATAGGCCTAGCCCAACAGTGGGACAGATCTAGGCAGTGAACAACAATACCGACAAGGAATAAAATTCCCTACGACGACGCTCCCCTATGACGCACACGCTTCCCCAACGAGGAATACTGTTCGTAGACTTCGTAGCTGCCTTCCATTTCCTTTTACAATAAGATTTATTCACATTTGCCTTTCAAAGACGTATTGTCGCGCGTTCGCTGTGACTCGCTGTTGCTAACAAATTGATTTACGGCGACTTGGGTGCTCTATACGTAGTTTTAGTTTTGCCACGTAACGCTCCCATATTCGTTTTTTACATAAAATAAATAACGCTACACACTCAAATCCCCATGCTTTCAAGGATTCCCTGTGTCGTGGGTGCTATACATATATACAAAAAACCGGCCAAATGCGAGTCGGACTCGCGTACGAAGGGTTCCGTACCATTATGTATAAAAACGCCAAAAAAATCTGGTCTGTTTTATAAAAGCCTCACTTAAATATTTAATGTTTTATTGTAGCCACATATTATGCCCAACGCCATCTCTTGGACCGAATGGTAACTAAACTTACGTCGAATAAATAGGCACCGACTTAAATATTTATTTTATTCTGTTTTTAACACGCTTTTATTAACTTCACCTGTATGTTTGTATGTATGTTTGTATGTAACTTTACTCCATTTTCTTTAATATCTCCGGTGCCCAAAGGTCTTCTTGCTTCAAACTTATATAGCATCTGCAACTAATTATTCCCTAACTTTCTATACCATTTTCACGAAAATCCGACCACAATTTTCCGAGAAATAGCTGTTTTTCCTCATTTTTTTCTTAATTTTATACCTATACTTCCTTTAATATCTTCCGTGCCCCTCAACCGTTGTGCTTCAAACTCATAACTAACTTAAAGCTAACTGATCCCTAACTTCCTATACCTTTTCCACGAAAATCCATCGCGAATTTTCCGAGTTACAACTGTTTTTCCTTGATTTATACTAAATTCGTTCATTTTAAACCTACATTTCTGTTAATATCTTCCGTGCCCCTCAGGCGTTTTGCTTCAAATTCATAACGCACCTATAAACAGTTGATCCCTAATTTTCTAGACCCTTTCCACGCAAATCTATCGCGGATTTTCCTAAAAATAGGCGTTTTTCCTAACTTCTTTAATTTCCACCTTCCCTAGCCTATAACTTCACCTGTATGTTTGTATGTTTGTATGTATGTTTGTATGTAACTCTCCTTCGCATAAAGAGACTACCATAATGATATTATTACACGCTTTATATTAGCTTCACTTGTATGTTTGTATGTTTGTATATTTGTTTGTAACCGACTTCTTTGGACGCGATTTTGACCCACTTTAAATGGCCAGATTTCGTTCAAACTTTGTAGATTTATCGAGTTCCGATGACATTACACTATTTTGATAAAATTATTCCAATTTTCAATATGCAAAATAAGATTTTAATTTTTTTACTCTCACACTACTGCCATCTATCCATTTGCTACTGCCATCTACCCATATTTACGGGCAACTAGCTGTAACTGCGTATTCAGTTTGACTGCGTACATTACGTTTTACTAGATGGCGTTGTTCTTCTGTTTATTTGAATTCTAAGTTATCACAGTAGATAGATCGATAGAGACCAAATAATAGTTTAAAATTATAAAAACAAGCTATTATAAATAAACAAAACTAAAAAGTCGAAAATAAATAATAGTTTAAAAAAACTAAAAAACACGCTTTTTATAGAATACTGAACTAAAAAAATAGAAAATAAGTTTCAATAAATTTAAATTAAGAATAGTGTTAAAAATTTCAACAAACATGAATTAATAATAGTGTAAATAAAGAAAATATTTTATTTAAAAAAAAGCGTGGGGTGCATGGTGTCATTTTGACAATATCTTAAAAAGCACCCCACGCTTTTTTTTTAAATAAAATATTTTCTTTATTTACACTATTATTAATTCATGTTTGTTGAAATTTTTAACACTATTCTTAATTTAAATTTATTGAAACTTATTTTCTATTTTTTTAGTTCAGTATTCTATAAAAAGCGTGTTTTTTAGTTTTTTTAAACTATTATTTATTTAGTATTTGTTGTTGTAGCGACAACAGAAATACATCATCTGTGAAAATTTCAACTGTGTAACTATTACGGTTCATGAGATACAGCCTGGTGACAGACGGACGGACGGACGGACGGACGGACGGACGGACGGTCGGACGGACGGACGGACGGACGGACAGCGAAGTCTCAGTAATAGGGTCCCGTTTTACCCTTTGGGTACGGAACCCTAACAAGACACCATGTAGTGATGTATTCACAGAGGTTCGATTCAAAGACGTGTTGCTTGACGGATGATTTTATTGAGACTGTCCTAAGCTAAGATAAAACTTATGACTTAGGACGATTTAAACTCATCATTCGAATTTCCAATAACCAAGCGTAAGATACCTATCCTCTTGCTAAAATAAAGGTCCACCCCCATTCTAGAATCACCGGTAACATAATCTAGATCGACCAATCAATAAAATAAAACGTGTTTCGATTGCAGTGTTGGATAGCGTCCAGTGATCGCCAGGCTGCATCGCTAGCAAGAGATTGCTGTAGATTGTTCTGGAATTTTTGCCAAGTACCCAATACCATTTTAGGGTTCGTTCACACATACCGGCTCAGAGAGGAGAGCAAATTTTTATCACGATGGAAACAGCGTTCTCAGTAATTGTATTAAGGTTTATTTAATTTTTTGTATGTGCATTTATTTTTTCATTAGGAATGCTTGAACGCGTTTCGTGTGAAATGACGAGCCGACGGGCTCTGTTTGAGTGCTCTTTCTCGCTCGTTCCGCTTTCAGACCTTTTCCAGACGGTCTATGTGAAAGAGTTGGCGGCTCCGCTCCGGCCCATATTCCAAGCGTATACACAGATCGGATGTCTGTGTGAAAAGAAAAATGCAAGCCGATGCTCTCCGAGCCAATCTGTGTGAACGGACCCTTATACGAAACATGAAAGCCTACAACTAGCGCAGTCACTTGAATCCGCTGCCTCGAGCCCGGTGCTTGGTTATTCATTAAAAAGCACCGTGACCTATGCCAAAAAAAATAAATATCTCAAAAAATTACTATGTACCTAGGTATTTCGCTGCCAAAATTACAACAAGCCCTCACATTTCACAACTTGCAACGTTGCAAAATGAAATATTATCAAAACCAACTAGTCATCATCATCTCAATCTATCATGGCTCACTATTGAGCACAGGTCTTTTCTCGCAATGAGAAGGTTAAGGCCATAGTCCACCACGCTGGCTAAGTACAGATTGGCGGACCTATTATAATACTAGTAACTGGACGTAAGTAAATTTTGGTTACAAGCTAAACTGAACTGTGAGCGCAGGTAATAAATTATAGCTTGGAGTGGCAATTCCATATTCTCGGAATACGTGAGTACCAATTTGATTCTTGTCTTATCGTCTCAGTTTTCATAGACGAAAGCGAAAGTAATGCCGCATGCTCGTTTGCTATGTTAAATCTGAGGAGTTTCTTTCACGGTTTCTTCTCGATAATAATATAATATGTATAACACCTTAAGGAAACCACGATAGACTAACAAAATGACGTGCATAATTGTACTGACAAAATGTCTTTTCCATAAAAATAACATCCATCGTGAGTACTCTACATACAGATGCCATAACTGTGTATTGTACGATACTTATGAACGTCACATTTCTGTAGGTATAATAAACAAAATCTAATACATTCACATCAATCACCATGTCTAACCTACGAAGATGACACGCGGACGTCCCGATTTGAACCCGGACCCTGATTGCCGGCTATCGTCACCCAAAACCGACTGGCCCCAACCACCTCCACCAACGCGGGTCAACTCTTGATAATCTTGAATCACCGTTTAAAAAAGGTTAAGGCGACATTCCTACAAACGTCTAATATCTAATTGATCTCTCACCGAAGCAACCAATGTCCACCACATACAATAATAGACCTTAATTTCTAGTGACTATGTATCATTACCGCTTGCAGCAGCTAAAGGACTCAAAAGTAACAAGTACAATTTAGATTGTATTGTAAATTGAACTGTAAATAGTCGCATATAGGGTTCATAATTGACATACGGTAAGTAGTCGCCGATCCCGTGGTGATATAGGGCGCTGAGTCAGCCGGGCCTGTTGTCGTTTGTGGGGTAAGTGTTGATTGATATGTTGACGGTACGGTGGGAAAAAAACGATGATTAATGATCGAGACTGATATTATTAATTATTATTTATTGAAGCAATCTCAACGGCAATCTATTTAGGTATTTATTTTTTGCAGTAACTAATAAAAAATGTAACAGGCCAATTTAAATAGCACGCCCCTGGGCGAGGCTTACTTGTGTGTAACATGGTAGCTTTGAATATTGGGACTCCCCAACCTGAGAAAGATAAAATAATCAATGTAATCATAATAAAAGATTACAATTACAATTCTGCTAATGACCATGCAAGCGCCTTTCAAGAAAAAGTAGCGCTCTTGACAGGGGCATATCCGCGAAAAGTTATGGTAGTCTGTAAGCATTTTGGGCAAAACGCACCAAATGAAATTGATCTTTAATCATGATAACATTGCAAGCCTGTAACTGCCACTCTCTCTTAGAATGAGTTAAGGTCATAATACGCTGGCCAAGTGCGGATTGGAAGACTTCACACCTTTGAGTCTTGCGAACTCTCCCGCGAGCAGGTTTCCTCACAATGTTTTCCTTCTCTGCGAGTGACATTTAAAGGCTTACAACGCACATAACTTCGAAAAGGTAGAAGACGTACCTGCCCTGTCATTCGAACCCGGACCCCCTGAGGAGGAAACCGAATTCTTAACCACTAGACTATCACAGCTTCATCACTCACTGTCATCGAAACATCAACATGATTGCATTTTTGCCAAAATGCACCAGATGAAATTGTTATTTGTAATAATTATTACCTTTGTCCATCTCTTTCGCCAACATGTAGGCCTAGGTTCAATTTCTACAAGACCTTCCGATTTAAAAAAGGCGTTAATTTATTGAAGTACGTCCGTCCGTCCGATCAGATGACGGGATCAAGTGACGTCGTATATAGGGCGACACTGAATCACCGCTGCCGACTCTTCCAACGATAAAATAAATGTTGAAATCCAAATATGGAGCGCTGTTCTCATTAGGGCTCGGTACATAGTTTCTACTGGAAATATGATGAAGTACCCTGTACTTGCCATGGTAGCTATAGAATTGATTGATTTGAACACATACGCCGCCGTAGGGTAAATATTGCTTACAAACTGAATTTAACTGCAAGCATACGTAATTAAGTCATTATCATTCATTAATCAATTACATCAAATTAAGGCACTTACGAGATAAAAAAAACCGGCCAAGTGCGAGTCGGACTCGCGCACGAAGGATTCCGTACCATTATGTATAAAAACGCCAAAAAAATCTGGTCTGTTGTATGAAAGCCTCACTTAAATATTTAATTGTTTTATTGTAGCTACATCTACATATTACCCACAACGCGATCTCTTGGACCGAAAGGTAACTAAACTATCACTGAGGCGTCGGATGTATGGGCGCCCACTTAAATATTTATTTTATTCTATTTTTTAGTACTTATTTGTTGTTGTAGCGGCAACAGAAATACATCATCTGTGAAAATTTCAACTTTGTAACTATTACGGTTCATGAGATACAGCCTGGTGACAGACGGACGGACGGACGGACGGACAGCGAAGTCTCAGTAATAGGGTCCCGTTTTACCCTTTGGGTACGGAACCCTAAAAATTAACATAAAACAAACACACACAGATCAAACTAACATAGGTAAACGTGTAAACAACCGTCAATAAATCGCTAAAGTTCGACACAACCAATCAATTGTACAAATCGACAAATTGTATAATGTAGAGCAATCTCAATCAATCGGCCGTCGTATCGCCGCGGTCCGTTTCTCATCTCAATCATCTTATTATTGACTATAAAGTCTCTTTACTAAAACTCTAATTACTGTTTAAAAAAATAATATGACGAATATTAAAAATTCATTAATCAATTAAATTAAATTAAGGCACATATAAGATAAAATAAAAATTTAGTTAAATCGCACGCACAGCCTGTGTGACACGGGTCAAACGAACACAGGTAAGCGTGTAAGGCTAAGCGTCCACAGGTCGGTATCGTACGCATCGGACGCATCGCATCACACGGATCGTAGTATTCTTTGTATAGAAAATCATACAAGTGCGTCCACTGATCCGCATCGTACGGATCGTACTTTCTATACAAACTGCGATACTGCGATGCGTCCGATGCGTACGATACCGATCTGTGGACGCTTAGCTTAAACAACCGTCGATAGATGGCCAAACTTCGACACAAACAATCAATTGTACAAATCGACAAATCGTATAATGTAGAGGGATTATGGCCAGTACCAACTACAGATTCCCATTTCTACAGATTCCGTACAATCTCAATCAATCGGCCGTCGTATCGCCGCGGTCCGTTTCCCATCTCAATCATCTTATTATTGGCTATAAAGCCAATTCCGATCCGAGGATAGCAAGTTATCACCGCCCTCCATCTGAGGGAAACGACTCGGGTGGAAAAACTGCACACTCTCCACGCGACTTTGATATCCTGGCTTAAAGAGTTATGTTACGGGACCCAAACGATAGTCATAAAACCTAATGTTCTTAATTCTTATTTATTTAGGGGCACCAAGGAAAAGTATAGGATGATCCAATATTTTTTACCGATTTCGGAAAAAGGAGCGAATTCAATGGTTCGGCGCCAATTTTTTTTAATTTATCCGGCATAACTAAACTGATTTTTAAATTAATTGCTATTACTATGTGACAAAAACCTAGTCCCACTCCAACTAAATGCTATTATATAGCCAACATGACGGGAAAATGGCGTGCATACAAAAGCCGTGTGGGCAGAAGACACATAACATTTTTTCCAGGTATGAGAACGATACTCTTCGTAGGGATGCTTTCAAAGGCGCATAAACAGCACACACACCACAATTTCTCAACACTAACGAGACCTTAGATCACCTATCGTTCTCTATATACGTTGACTAGCTCACCCCCATGCTTCAAACGACCAGGGCAATTCAAAACACAGTTAATCCGTCTCGACGCCAATTAAAAGGCTCCGCGTGGGGAATTGAGGCGAATCAATAAACAACACCATCAATTCAGCGCGCCGAAAGCGGTATTGAATCGCAATCTATAACAGCCATCACTCGGCACCAGCCCGTGACAAATTGGGAAGGCAAATCGCTAGCTCACTATTACAAGGTTCTATGGCTCTTCTCACACTTCGCTATTTATTAGCTACGCGACTGCAACGCAACCCAAAATTCGCTGTATCTGACACTTCTCACTGACAGGAGACGTATCGTAGACGCGTCGCTTTCATACATTGACAAGATCCGAGTCGCTTGCAAATAGCGTTATGTGAGAAGTGCCTATGTGTTATTAGCTAACCATTTTGCAAAAATATACTGCAAAATATCATATATTACACGATCCTATGAAGTTTTTATCAACTAAAAGTAATAACGAAGTTCTATGGCTGATTACAAAACTTCATCAAAAATAACATAGAACCTTGTAATAGTGAGCCAGCGAAATGGCGAACCGTGCGCCCAACCCAATTCGGTTCGCGATATCTACAGAACGACCTACGTGGGAAAAGGTATATCACATTATAGGAAAAGGGTGCTTAGTCAACTAAAGGATAATTTTTTGACGTGACAGCAGCGTCTTAAAATCGATGAACACCGGCTGCATGCACGAAAAAGTGTCACGTTCCGCCTGAACCGAACGCGCAAGCGAGAGCGCGGAATATGCGAAACAGAAGTACGATCGGCCTAACCGTTCGGCTTATGACTTATGTATGTCTCATCTATCTCTTTTACACTCCACCAGCCGATGCTATGATAATTCAATTCAATTCAATTCATAAAAAAAAGATGCTTATCCTTATCACGTAAAATTATCGTCCGTAATCCGACCTTAGAGAAATCAAAATCTATCACAAAATCATCCGAACTTGAGACCTTTGAAAGGACATAGGATAGTTTTCATCACTTAAATACATACGGTCAATTGTTACAATTTATTTACGTCACATTGTCGTCCTTCGACACCGACGCGGACGAAGTAGCGAGAAAAAAACAAGCAGCAATCTAATAAACAAAAAATAACAGAGGCTCCTGTCGTGTTGTTATTTATGACAAGATTGAATACTCTCTCCAAAGTAATGTATTGGAAAATTGTAGCTTATCTCGAGTGTTCGCGACAGTAACCCCATGACATCGTCTGTCTTTTGTCGTTAACGATAAACACGACTAGTCCCGCGCGGCCATTCGGACGGCCGGACCCTTCTAGAGATGTTTGAAAGCATTTTAACAGACTTCGAAAAGGAGAAGGTTCTCATTCTCAATTTGAGCGTTTTGCGAATAGTTCCAAATACGACTAAGTCTGTTTTTTTTTGTGTGATTCCTCGTTATGGACGTGACTTCGAAAGGGGGATAACTCAAAAACTACTCGTCAGATGTCACTCAAAAATGGGATCAGACGACAAGCACCAGCTTTCGGATATAAAAAGTTTAATCAAAATTGGTTCATCCAATAAAAAGTTATGAGGTAAAACCAAATCGGATTGCTATTTATCGTTAAAGTGCGAGGAGGCACTAACTACTGGGCTTTATCTCACACTAAGTAAGAAAAGTTCAGTAATTCGGTTATTACGTGACAAGATCTCTGGAATCCCTTTGGCTGCGTACCAAATTGATTTAAGTGTGATAATTGTAGTTCTAGGAATTCGTAACATTAGCGAAAGTCATTAAGCCCGGCGAAATCTAGGTTTTCTACAGGTATTTGTACTTTCATTTGTACTTTAATGAAATCAACAGTGTGTCATAATAAGATAAGATAAGCTATCTGGTGTTCTGCTTAAAGGACCTGGATTTGAGTCCTGCTTGCAACACTAATTTTTTACCTCAGACTTAAAAAGATTCCTCTCCCCCGGACCTCGAATACGAGCAGACGTCTGTGTAACCATTATTTGTTTAATTTGTTCGATTTTTATTTAAAGTTTAAAGAAATTAATCAGTGCAATTAATAGGAGCCCACATCCAGTAAGAGGTAAGCCGTACTGTACCGGCACAGTGCATAGAACCGGTTACTGTACCGCAGTACGCACACAGACGCGCTGCGCGCGCTCACAGCTCGTGCGCGTGCGCACACTGCCGTGTACACCTTCAATATACTGTGCTCGCTTACTCTCGTCTCCCGTTCATCGTGCTGTCGTCGCCGTGAGGCGACTGCGTGTATTACTTCCTTGCGCCTCCTTCTCGCCTGGTACTACGTGAACGTGTTACTTCGCAAAGTGTCGTGCCGCGACCACGGTTTCGCTACTGTGCTTCATGCCGCCTATACGATTGCGCGCGCTTATTTAAATCTCAAGCACAAGACGTTTAGACAACTATTTGTCTTAACCTTCCCATTGAATATACACGGTTTATTGATTTAATTCTATACACATTCACTACATAGTATATAAAGGAATGTCGGTAAAGCGCACGCCGCCGCCTAAATCGGACTCGCCAACTGTCTACAGGACTCCCATGCATCAGAGCGTATCAGATCCCAACCTAAGCGAACCAACGCAGGGCGAGTCGGATAAAGCTTGGGCATCCCCCTTCTTATCTAACATAACAACCCGCTACAGCAAACGTAAACGTCCAGAGACAGTTACTGACTTTGATCCAACAAAACATGATATCCTGGAATTATTCCACGTCCTAAAGGAACAGCAGGATGCCAAGTTTTCCGAAGTTCTTAGTTCCATCAAGGAGGTCAAGTCATCTATGGATTTAATGTCCACGAAATATGACGCAGTACTTCAAAGAGTAAACCACTTAGAAGTAACCAACAAAGTGTACGAAAAGAGGATTGAGTTCCTGGAAAATAAGGTGGATTCTCTGGAACGACAAACTTTGACTACGTGCCTTGAGATCAGAAATATACCGTCTACGGAAAAAGAATCGAAAGAGGACCTGAAGCATTTGCTCTCCAAAACGGCCGATACCCTTGGTGTGTCATATAACCACACAGAATTAAAAGACATACATCGAGTTGGTTCAAAGTCTAATAACAAGGCGATAAGAGTGGAATTCACTACTGTGTTTACCAAGGACAAATTAATTACCGCCTATAAAAAGTTTAATCGGGAAAACAGTCAATGTAAGCTGAACACGGATAATATCATTAAGAGTGGACCTAAACAGCCCATATATATATCTGAAGTGCACACACAAAGAACAAGAAAACTATTTTACCTGGCACGCGAATTTGTAAAAAGTTCTGATTATACATATTGCTGGACATCATTCGGAAGGATATATATTCGACAATCGGAAGGCTCCAAACCGATACGCATTCAAACTGAAGCCGACTTAGATAAACTCAAATCTTTGTAAATGTTTATTGTATTAATTTAAATTGTACAACCTTTTATTTACTCCATTTATTTTATTATTTTTAGTTTTAAAATAACTTAGCTATCTCATGTGTAAATGAACCATTGACATACTTAATAACAATTCAACACCCTCACAAAAGATTTATGCTGAGTGTCTTGGATAATTGAAGTACATGATAATGTTATATTTGTATGTGCATATAATCAAATAGTGTTCTTCGATAAACTATTCACCTTTTAACTGTGCTAGTGTTTTCAAAGTTATGAGTAGTAATATAATTAATAAACAATAGCTTTGTGAACAATATATTCGTACTAGATAATAACCAAATAAATAACTCGTCTTTGCAGCTTACTGTTTATATACATTTCAAATTCGCTGAAACTTGTTGATTATACTATTAATATTAGTAACTGTCATATTAAACTATAGCTAACTATACTCTTTTCTTTACGCTTCCATTTATGTTTTTTGTTTTATATCTGAATTATAAACTGACAGATCTTACTATTTAACTTATGTCAATATGTCAATTACCAAGCTTCTGCTATTAAAATAAAATTAACAACAACAAAAACATATTCATAGACACAAACACACACAAACGCTATTTTACTTATTTATTACACATAAAATAGTACTCATATAGTTCATTAATATTTGAAAATCTCCGATATAAGCTATTGTTGCCGATATATAGCAGTCATTAATATAAAATTTCACACTACTTTAAAATCAACACTCTTTAATCTATTATTAAAACTAAACTAAAATTACTAGTGCAAAAAAGCTATAAAAAAAAACTTTGATACTTATATAATACATCTATACTTATGTCCAACGTAAACTCATAAAATTATTGTTAAACATTATCTACATACTTACAAATTTTATTTTTCCGGTTTTTGTTCGAATTTGTACTCCTTATTTTAATACATTATGGATAACATTCTATCTGTAAGTAACGATATCGAGCAATTCTCTTTGTCAAAAGCTCATATTTCTTTACCAGAAGAATTATATACTTACATAGAAAACGCTGATGGCTTCTTCAAAATTCTTCACCTGAATATACGTAGCATAAACCGTAATTTCAATGGATTGTTGATCTTAATACAGAGATTAAAATGTCAGCCAGATATTGTTGTTTTATCAGAATGCTGGCTGAGTAAAACTCCCAACATCCCAATACTGGATGGCTTCACCTCGTACGCTTCTACCTTTAGCAATCAAAATGAAGGCATTGTTGTCTATGTTAGAACAACTATTAACTGCATAATCGAAACTACATCCATTATTGAAGCTAATTGCCTTGCCTTAAAATTTCCTAATAATGTTTTAGTTCTTGCTGTATATAGATCTCCGTCCTATAAAAATGTGAACCTATTCTTAAATAGTCTTGATGTAACTCTTACCAATTTTAGTGCTCTTAAAAATATTATCTTGGTTGGAGACATTAACATTAACATAGCACCAGGTAATGACGACACTTATGCAGATACTTATCTGGATCTTTTAGCCTCACATGCTATGCTTCCTGCCCACACTCTTCCAACTCGGTTCAAGAATTGTTTAGACCACATTATTCTTAAATCTATCAACAGTTCTACTACACTAGTTTTAGATGTTGATATCACGGACCATTCACCTCTCTTATTTTTATACAATAGTAAAGTCATAACACAACAAGTTCGATCCACCTTTCAGAGACCAAACATCAAAGATATCGTTTCCCATTTAGAAAAGGTCGATTTTTCTGGGATATTAGCATGTACAGATCCAAACTATGCTACAAACGCCCTGGTAATGATAATTTGTAGTGCTATTAATAACCACTCTAAAACCATCATTCTGTCGAGTAAAAAACGGATACTTAAACCGTGGATCACTCCAGGTCTCCTAAGATGCATACGTCACAAAGATAGACTATTTCGTAAATATAAAAAAGATCCAAATGATGTAAATGTCAAGACAACATTTATTCGTTACCGCAACTTTTGCAACAACCTATTAAAAAAATTGAAACGTCAATATGAGCGAACAGAGATACAAAAGGCCCAGAAAAATCCAGCCGCTACGTGGAAACTAATTAAGAATATCGCTAATATTAAACCTAATAAGTCTTATTCTGCTGACTTACTTAATTTATGTAACACACCTTCAGCTTCAGTGAATAATATCAACAAGTTTTTTGCTAATATTGGGAAGCACCTTGCGGAAAAAATTATAATAAATCAAACAACAAATGATGTACTGATTAAAACCAGCACACCGATCATACCGCCTTTAAATTCAATGACCTTATTTAACATAGATAAAAAAGAGGTAGAACTTACGATACTTAATCTTAAGGACAAATGTGCAACTGGATGGGATCGCATTCCGAACTCCATAGTTAAAGCTGGTTCTCATATCCTGGTGCCTATACTAACCCAATTATTTAACCTTTGCCTTAGTCATGGCATTTACTCACAAGCTTTTAAAAAGGCGCTAGTACACCCTATATTCAAAAGCGGTGACACAGGCAATGTCACAAATTATAGGCCAATATCTGTTCTTTCTACCTTTTCGAAAATTTTTGAGAGACTATTAAACAAAAGACTGGTTAATTACCTTACCCAAAACAACTTTCTCTCGCAGAATCAATTCGGTTTTAGGGCTGGTAAGTCTACAGAAGATGCTGTACTGTCATTGACTGATACTATTGTTCGGAACTTCGATAACTCACGTAAAACAGCATGTATATTCCTAGACCTCTCAAAAGCTTTTGACACTGTCTCTGTCCCATTGCTAATTGCTAAGTTGGAACTTATTGGTATAAGAGGAATTGTTCTTGATTTATTCAAAAGCTATCTTTTTGATCGAACACAATCTGTTATTGTAGATGACTTCATTAGCACGGAGGAATCTGTATGTTATGGCGTCCCTCAGGGAAGCGTTTTAGGACCAACCCTGTTTCTCATATATATCAATGAGTTGTGCTCGCTACCTCTTACCAACTGTAAAATTCTAAGTTATGCAGATGATACAGCTTTAATTGTCAGCGGTGAGAACTGGACTGATGTTGAAAAGTATGCTGAAAATGCTTTAAAGTCTGTCTTGTCATGGCTAAATCAAAACCTTCTTACCCTCAATGTTAATAAAACCAAACTTATAACTTTTGCTCCAAATATCACCTCTCAGGCACCTTCATCCTTCTCAGTTCGAGCACACAATTGTACCAACTCAGTTACTGCATGCCAGTGTCCAGCTCTTGAACGTACTTCTTTCATCAAATACCTCGGCGTAATAGTTGACAGTTCATTAGCCTGGCATCAACATATAGACTCAATTTCTGCTCGCACGAGAAAGCTTATGTTTGTTTTTAAAAGCATTAGGAACGTGGTCGACTTCCAGTGCTTAAAAACTGTTTATTACGCTCTTGCACAATCTATACTCTTGTGGCGACACCGCGCACACGTCACACGGTGACGTCACCGAAGCCTGAATCGCGCTATCGAAGAATTGTGGATCGCCCGCATATATACCACGCCTCGAGTACATTCACTCGGGGCCCGGCCGCCCCCCAGGCATGTCGTCTCGCCTGGCGGGAGATCTCCCTTTGCCAAACTGGTGACCTCCGGACAAGAACACGTCCCCTCTGGTACCGGTAGCGCTTCAGGCCTCACCTCCCACCTCACCTCACCGCTCACACCTGACGGACTACAGCAGCATCGCTCGCCAATAGTCACTCAAGCTCGTCGGGTTCAACGCAGCGCACGTGGAGGACGCTTCCTGATCCCGGCCAGTTGATCAGCCCACTACGACTTCACGGACGGCTGGAGTGCACATCACTCGCCCTCCGCATCCGTCGTATCACCCTCACATCTCGACTCACCGCAGATAGAGGGCAATTCCCGGGCATACCACCTCACGTCTCGACGCACCGAAGACGGATTGAAGACTGAACAGCGAGTGTATATCGACCTCCGGTCTGAGCAGGGGGGTGATGTGGCGACACCGCGCACACGTCACACGGTGACGTCACCGAAGCCTGAATCGCGCTATCGAAGAATTGTGGATCGCCCGCATATATACCACGCCTCGAGTACATTCACTCGGGGCCTCGGCCGCCCCCCAGGCATGTCATCTCGCCTGGCGGGAGAACTCCCTTTGTCAAACTCTCTTATTGCATAACATGCTGGGGTGGTGCTCCAAAAACTACTCTTTTAAAAATCGAAAGAGCTCAAAGAGCAGTTTTGAAAGTGATGCTTAACAAACCAATTCTTTTTTCCACTTCTGAATTGTACTCGACTTGTGAGTTACTTACAGTGCGTCAATTATTTATTCTGCAAACCATCCTACGCAAACACTCCGAATTATCCTACAATCCGCTCAACCTAAAGACTAAACGCCAAGCCCGTCTCTATTCGGTATGCTCAGTAAAAGGTTGGCGTACGGCTATAGCCAAACGTCATTATTGCTACTTAGGCTGTTTTCTATATAATAAAATTAATAAAGTTCTTAATATATATCCGACTAGCTTTTGCCCGCGACTTCGTTCGCGTGGACTTCAGGTTCGTCCCGTCTTCTAGTAATAAGTAAGAAATACGCAGGATAAAAAATGGTTATTATGGGTTATTCCTAAGAGATAAACATATACCATCACGGACTTTTTTGTAGACCTTTTTAAGTTGTACAATACTGTAGTAAATTGTTTTGATCTATCTTGTAGGATTCAGTCAGCGTTTGCAATGTAAGCGCAAAAAATGTGTTTTTTTACGACCTCACATTAAAAACCTAAAAAATTGTAGCCTATTAAGCTATATTGTGGTAAAGTTTCATTCAAATTCATTCAGTAGTTTTTACGTGAAAGAGTAACAAACATCCATACCGCCCTCGCTTCGCTTCGGGACCCGTAGATATCAGCCGCGTAGGTCCCGCTCCCGTAGGAATTTCGGGATAAACTCCCGATCCCGCGGGATTTTCGGAAAGACAGACTTGTTACTTTTATATTAATATGTTTGTTATGAAGCTATAACCATACGCGAAGAAGGTTTTCCCGCGTAAATTCCGATCCCGCGGGATTTCCGGGGTAAAAAATATCCTATATGTTAATCTAAGTTGCCCTCTATGTGTGTGCCAAATTTCATGAAAATCGGTTCAGTAGTTTTTGCGTGAAAGAGTGTAAATTCCGATCCCGCGGGATTTCCGGGATAAAAAAATATCCTATATGTTAATCTAAGTTGCCCTCTATGTGTGTGCCAAATTTCATGAAAATCGGTTCAGTAGTTTTTGCGTGAAAGAGTGTAAATTCCGATCCCGCGGGATTTCCGGGATAAAAAATATCCTATATGTTAATCTAAGTTGCCCTCTATGTGTGTGCCAAATTTCATGAAAATCGGTTCAGTAGTTTTTGCGTGAAAGAGTAACAAACATCCATACAAACTTTCGCCTTTATAATAGTAGTAGGATACTGTAGTAAATTGTTTTGATCTATCTTGTAGGATTCAGTCAGCGTTTGCAATGTAAGCGCAAAAAATGTGTTTTTTTACGACCTCACATTAAAAACCTAAAAAATTGTAGCCTATTAAGCTATATTGTGGTAAAGTTTCATTCAAATTCATTCAGTAGTTTTTACGTGAAAGAGTAACAAACATCCATACCGCCCTCGCTTCGCTTCGGGACCCGTAGATATCAGCCGCGTAGGTCCCGCTCCCGTAGGAATTTCGGGATAAACTCCCGATCCCGCGGGATTTTCGGAAAGACAGACTTGTTACTTTTATATTAATATGTTTGTTATGAAGCTATAACCATACGCGAAGAAGGTTTTCCCGCGTAAATTCCGATCCCGCGGGATTTCCGGGGTAAAAAATATCCTATATGTTAATCTAAGTTGCCCTCTATGTGTGTGCCAAATTTCATGAAAATCGGTTCAGTAGTTTTTGCGTGAAAGAGTGTAAATTCCGATCCCGCGGGATTTCCGGGATAAAAAAATATCCTATATGTTAATCTAAGTTGCCCTCTATGTGTGTGCCAAATTTCATGAAAATCGGTTCAGTAGTTTTTGCGTGAAAGAGTGTAAATTCCGATCCCGCGGGATTTCCGGGATAAAAAATATCCTATATGTTAATCTAAGTTGCCCTCTATGTGTGTGCCAAATTTCATGAAAATCGGTTCAGTAGTTTTTGCGTGAAAGAGTAACAAACATCCATACAAACTTTCGCCTTTATAATAGTAGTAGGATCTCCTCTCATTTATGTAAAGGCAAATGTATCAAATGGCTCCTAAATCTATCGTATGACCAAACAGAAGAACTTCTAAAGCCCTTGTTTTAGTGAACCCATCTACCTCCCTCACATACATGCATATCCATAAACACACTCACACGCGTAGACAAAGATATACACTCACTCCTCTTAACACACTTTTATAAACACACATACCCATCCACACTCACACACACCTACACACACACTCACACACACTCACACTCACACGCACAAAACTAATAACATATACATAATCACACGATTAGTATTTACACTTGCATAAGCTTGGTTTCTTTTTATTTCTATTATGTTGTTACATTAAGTTATGTTAAGTTTCCCTTTTTTATTGTTTGCTCAGTTGGAACTTTGTGTCATAGCACTTAAGGAGAGTTGTGATCGCTGCAACACAGTGTATACTTATGCAGGATCATTATTCAAATTCACTGTTACCCACAAGTTTGTTTCCAAAATAAATATTTATTATTATTATTTATAATGAAAGCTAAGTTTTCATAAGAATGGAAATCTCAAAAACCGAAACAGTTTTGAAAGAAAAAAATAATATGCAATTGGCACTTACGTCAATGACATTTAGCGCGCTTAGAACGCTCCCTTCACTCCTCTGGGTAGACTCGACGTGAATGCACGCTCGTTTTGTTAAAATAATGTGGTAAATTTTCGTAATCGAATTGTTTCTCTCGTATGTATAAAAATTATATTATGGGGTCTAATGTTACTGTTTTACTACTGTATTCAATTAAATATATAAATATATAAATATATTGATGTTAAAGATTGGTGTTATATAAGTTTAACCCGTCTGTTTATAGTAGTACCGTATCTTTGTACATATACCTAAACTGTTTGTTATTACATTAATCTGCCATTATTTAGTTTATTTACACAGTGAATGTAGCTTTTCTACTACAATAATTTCTATGTCTTTCTATTCCCCAGCTGTAAGCGGACACGCAAACACGACCTATTGACAGACGGGCCGACGACCGCGCCAACAATAAAATATAAAGAAATCCGATCCTCACAGAGAAAACTTCCATTACAAATGTGATTCGCTGAGCGGACATAAAACTTACATTAGGGTGTGGTTCCATCGAGGCGGAGCGGAGCAGAGCGGAACGCGATTCACCAATCACATGGCTTGAAATCCACATCTCATTATGCCTCGTGTGGATTTCAAGCTGTGTTTTTTGAATCGCGCTCCGCTCTGCTCCGCTCCGCCTCATTGGAACCGCACCCTTATTGGTTCTCTTGCGAGGCATAATAAGGAAGAATCCTGGATATTCACACCGAGGGATACGTGCCAAAGTTTTACCCGCGTCCCCAATCTATTTAGCTATAATACATAATCGGAAAAGTGTGAGGGAAAGCCTTATGAAAATGGGTCCCTCGGGACAAAAGTATACTTGTTTATTGATTCATGGTTCATCCATCCTATCAAGCTATGCATGATTCATGGAAATCTGTAAGCTTTTTGACCAACACTGAATATCTAAAATCAGACTTTAAAAGGAAACATAATACACACTACGAATGTGCACGACTAATTTTTGATATCTTTTATTATCTGTTATTTTGTCTAAATAAAACTTGTTCGCCCTTTACGTCTGTACGAGCTGTGGCTGGCCTAGTATTGAACCTATTGAAATAAAGGAGAAAACACCGTTTGAGATTAGAATCGTACTGCTCCTGCTCTCACATTAGGAAGAAGTGTCAGTTTAATACCAATAATAGCGCTCGCCACAGCTCCATCGCCCTACAGATTACAAGAGCCTTTTATTAACCGACTTCAAAAAAGAAGGAGGTTCTCAATTCGACCGTATATATGCTTTTTTTTATGTACGTTCAGCGATTATTTCGTCGTTTATGGGCCGATTTTGATAATTCTTTTTTTGTTGTAAAGTAGATATGCGCAGTGGGGTCCCCTGATAAGGAAACCAGGATCTGATGATGGCATCTCAGAGAAATCGAAGGGAACTTTCGAAAATTGTATGGACGACTAGTGTGTTTGTTCATGTTATCATAAGTAGGTACATTAAAGCGCTACCATTTCATGAAGATCTGGAGTCGATCTGATGAAGCCGAAAGACAGTCGAGGGAACTCCTCAACGATTTACTGCAGTTATCTAGTGTTTGGGCTTGATTAATTTGTAGTGACGGGAACTTTACACTTACATGTTGAATTGAGCGCTATCTGGCGAGTAGTTTTTGAGTTATCTCTACTTATCATCGTAGGAATTAGGTAGCGGATGGCCACAACCAGCCATCGTTTCGTTACAACGACCATATCAGCTAACTTTTTTACACAACACAAAATTCTTAATTGTTGTCTACATTTTAAAATAAAAACAATTAATAAACAATTAACCACACCAACGCAGACCTATCATCAATCTCGTTAGTAAAGTCGAAGACAAAAACTCACAAACAGGTCATTCAAATTAGTTGTAAACGCTATCGGTGTAAATCATGTAAAGGTACGACGTCAGTGTTGGCGTGTACACAGACCAAAGATGTATTAAATATCTAGATGGAACATCGAATCCGCGAAAACGTGTCAAAAAGTTGTGGCCAACTGTTGGCCACAACTTTTATACCATTAAGGACTGCGCACATTACAACGACTCCACGCCAACGCGGTTACGGAGCCACTCAAATGTAAGCATTCAATAAAGATCCTTATATCTTGGACGTTACGGTTGAATTTTTCCTCCAAAAATGTTTCTGGCAGGGACATTTTCTAGAATCTTAAATCTTAAAAGTCGTTCTGATGTTTCTTAAATTATACAATGGTGTATCAACATACAAAGTTCAACACAACATAAACCACCAACACGTTAGACTATAACATATCACTCACATAAAGTGACATAAAATTAAAAACCGCTATGCTCCACCATCACATTAAAAAACCCTAGGCTCCACAAACACATTTGTTTAAAAGTAAGTAATGACAGTCCGAAAGACCTTATCATAAGATATATTATTGTTAGCCGCGTTCTTATAAACGTTGTAAGTTGCAATACACACTAGTGTCCAATAGATCGTTGAACAAGCCGCACATCTTTTATTTAAAACAACCCATTTCAAGCAAATATCGCCCTATGCAATATAACATATGGTCCAAATTCGAGCCGCATAGTAGTGAGTGCAGTGATCGGCGTAATAGTAACCGGCCGGGCGAGAACAAAAGGATCGCAGGTAGCTGCTGATTTAAGCGACGACCCATCGACTTGTTTACGGAGTTATAACAAGATTTACAATTGAATCACGTTATTTCGATTACAATTATTTCGTGTTTACAATGGCTGAGGAAGTGCAAAGGTCATTAGATTTACTAGAAAGCGTCGTGAATATATTGAAGAAGACACACATTAATTTGAAAAAGTGCCCAAAGGCAAGATTGACAAGAAATTACTTAGAAGCTCGACTAAAAATTATCGACAACCATTGGAAGGATTACAAGCAAACTTATAGCGAAGTATTACGCAACACGCCTAAGGGCAAGCGAGACAAGTTACCGTTTTTTATGAACGAAGAATTTTTTGAACATGAAGAAATATACGTCGCTTTAGTGACTGACATCAAGGATATGTTGCCGTCTTCTCAAAGTTCGAGTTCAAGTTGTATTAATACGCAGACACCGGGTGATTCGGAACATAAGCAAGTTATATTACCTAAAATACAGTTACCGACTTTTAGTGGTCAATATGAACAGTGGCAATCGTTTCACGATTTATTTAACAGTTTAGTTCACAACAATGAGTCGCTATCTAACGTGCAGAAATTACATTATTTGAAGACGAGTCTTAGCGGCGAAGCTGCTTCAGTAGTGAATCATATTCATGTAGTGGACTCTAATTATGAACATGCATGGGACCTATTGAAAACAAGGTACGGTAACAAAAGGTTAACTGTAAATGCCATTATGAAGAGATTTTTTTCGCAAAAGAGAATGTCAATGCACACGTCGGTCGGTTCAAATAAAGAAATTATTAGTTATTACATTCGAATGTTTACATCATCTTAAAAATTTAAATGTGAAGACTGAGAACTGGGACCCTGTAATTATTTTCGTCGTAGTTCAGAAATTAGATTCGGAAACACATAAATACCGGGAAGAATTTGTTAGCAGTAAATTAAATGAACCCGATGACTTACCCTCTCTTGACATGTTTCGAAAATTTTTAGAAGATCGTTATCGCACCCTGGAGCTCATCGAACCAGCAACACAAAAATCAAATCAGGCTTCTATCCGTGAAAAATCCTTTCATGTCACAACAAATGTGGAGAAAACAAAGATATGTCCGAAGTGTAAAGGTTCTCATACACTTAGCCATTGTAAAGAGTTTGGTAAATACACACCCACTCAGAGAAGTCAATACATACAAACAAACAACTTGTGCTTCAATTGCCTTACATCTGGACACTCTGTGAGGCAATGTCGAGTACCATTATCGTGTAGATTATGCAAAAGGCGACATCACACTCTCCTTCATGAAAATAAAGAGAGCAGTTGCACACCGGTCAATAACGAGCAAGCACAACAAACCAACGTGTCACTGCATGCAAACATGGAGAAGATTGAAGAACAAGAAGATACCGACATAACAATGTTGCATGTTGCCACTAAACAAAGTACAGCATTATTAGCGACAGCACTTGTACAAGTTAGAAGCGAAGACAATTACACAATTACTCTTCGAGCTTTGATCGACCAGGGCTCACAAGCGAGCTTTATAACCGAACGAGCAGCACAATTACTCAAGGCCAAGAGATATCCTGTCAAAGGCACTGTCGTTGGTGTGGGTTCAACGAGAGAAGATATCAAGCACGTAGTTCAGATTAATATAGCATCAAGATATGAACCATTTGAGTTGAATGTCAAAACATACATCATGTCAAGGCAACTGACTACAAAAATCCCATCCCAACTAATCAACGCAACCAACTGGTCTCATTTGGAGGGATTAGATTTAGCTGATCCAAGTTATCACAAACCAGGATATATAGATTTACTGCTGGGTGTTGACGTATATGCACAAATAATTCAAAACCAGCTCATTAAAGGTCCGCCAGGTTCTCCATGCGCTCATAAAACAAACCTTGGCTGGATTTTATTTGGTAAACTGGAACAAACAAAAGAACAACATTCAGTAATAGTAATGCATCATCAAATCATAGAAGAAGATTTTTTAAAAACATTGTGGGAAATAGATCAAGATTCGAAAAGAAAATACACTAAAGAGGAACAATTATGCGAAAAGATATATGAAGAAAATTACACAAGAAACAGCGAAGGAAGATTCGTAGTCAAACTACCCTTTCGGTACAACAACCCATTATCGCCTAGTGGAAATACCAAAGAGATTGCAAAAAGACGCTTAGATCAACAGGAAAGAAGATTTCAAAGATTACCAGAGTTAAAAAATGAGTATAATAAGGTATTAGAAGAATATTTATTAATGGGTCACATGGAGGAAGTACCTAAGGATGAATTAAATAATCCATCGGTCTACTTACCACATCATGCAGTAGTTCGACGAGATAAGGAAACAACAAAAATCAGAGTTGTATTCGACGCTTCCAGCAAGGGTGAAAACGGTATTTCGCTAAACGACGAACTTCTAGTCGGGCCACAATTGCAAGAAGACTTACGTAGCATAATTATGAGGTGGCGAATGCATAAAATTTGTTTTGTGAGTGACGTCGTAAAGATGTACAGAATGATTTTATTGAGAAAGGAAGATACAGACTACCAGAGATTGCTTTGGCGAAGAACACCAGATCAAACGAACGACAATGATAACAGCGGTGCAATCGCAGAAGTCAAAGATTATAGACTACGAACAGTCACTTTTGGCACAGCATCGGCTCCTTACCTTGCCGTCAAGACGCTAATGAAGCTTGCAAGTGACGAAGGTGCTGACTGCTGAAGAAGCTGCCCGTATTATACACGAGGATTTTTTTGTCGATGATCTTATTTCTGGATGTGACACAGTAGAACAAGCTATTCGTATAAGTCAAGATTTGAGAACTATTTTACAACGAGGTGGATTCGAACTTCAAAAATGGGCTTCTAATAATACAGATTTTTTAAGATCCATAGATCCCGACAAAATTACTACTAAGGCAAATTTCGATATAAAATTAGACGGTACTATTAAGGCACTTGGCTTATCATGGAATCTAGGTGAAGATGAATTTCGATATAATCTCCAATTAGAACCAATATCTCAAAACATAACAAAGCGAACAATACTCTCAGACTTACAAAGGTTGTTTGATCCGCTTGGTTGGATAGCACGAGCAATTGTCACAGCCAAAATCCTAGTCCAAAAATTATGGTTAGAAGGAGTCTTGTGGGATCAGGAAATTAATGAGCAATTAAGAGAAGAATGGATATCAATCAGGCAGGACTTGGAAAATGTTAAC
This sequence comes from Hesperia comma, assembly GCA_905404135.1. Taxonomy (NCBI): domain Eukaryota; kingdom Metazoa; phylum Arthropoda; class Insecta; order Lepidoptera; family Hesperiidae; genus Hesperia; species Hesperia comma. Next base: position 8,053,666 of record FR990013.1, read on the forward strand.
AACATAAAGGTTAAACGCTGGCTGGGCACACAAAGCACTGAGAGAGACACAATTACCTTACATGGATTCTGTGATGCCTCCATGAAGGCATATGGTGCTGTAGTCTATTGTCGTGTGGAATCCAAATCAGAAGGCATTAAAACTTACCTCATCGCTGCCAGGACGAAAGTAGCTCCTGTAAAAACAATATCATTGCCACGTCTTGAGTTAAATAGCGCGGCTTTGCTCGCGAAACTTTTGCACAAGGTTAGCCAGGCTATGAGGATTTCTTCAGAAAATGTCTTTGCATGGACTGACTCCACAATAGTCCTTGCGTGGCTCTCAGGAGAACCCAACCGCTGGAAACCTTACGTTGCAAATCGCGTCGTTGAAATTTTAGAGCAAACTACCACATCACATTGGTTTCATGTACAATCAGCGTCCAATCCCGCTGACATAGCTTCAAGAGGTTTACCTATCTCCGAATTACAACATCAAGATCTTTGGTGGCACGGACCAACGTGGCTTAGCAACGAAACAATTGAGTTTTCTAAACCAACAATACCATACATAAATATAGAAAGAAGAAAAGAGATACAGTCATATGTAAGCATTACAGAAGGTGAAGAAAAATGCATAAAAATAGAAAATTATAACTCACTTACAGAACTAGTTAGAGTAATAGCAATATGTAAAAGATTTTTAAATATGAAAAAATACCCCGATAGGCTAAAAGAATATATAACAACCGAAGAATTAGAAGAAGCTTTAGAAATTTGCATAAGACAAGTTCAAGAAAAGGAATTTTTTGAAGACATACATAGACTGAAAGAAAATAAAGGAGTAAGAAAGAATAGTAATTTAAAAACTCTAAATCCCTTCCTTGACAGCAAAAATATACTCAGGGTGGGCGGTAGACTAAGAAACGCTGATGTTGACGAAAATCTAAAGCACCCTGTGATATTGGGTAAGAGAAACGAACTTGTGAGACTCATACTAGCTGATGCACACCTAAAAACTATGCACGGGGGAATAAACTTAATGATTACTTACCTGATGACTAAATACTGGATTCTGGGCTGTAAAGGATTAGTGAAACAATATATACACAAATGTCTTACCTGTGCTCGGCAACGCGCCACGAGACAACACCAGCTGATGGGAGACTTACCAGAATCACGTGGTACACCCTCACGTCCCTTTTCTCGAAGTGGAGTTGATTTTGCCGGACCTGTCTACGTTCTTACTAGTAAAGGAAGAGGTGCTAAATCCCGTAAAGCATATATTTGCATCTTCATCTGCATGGCGGTGAAGGCAATACACCTTGAATTGGTAAGCGATCTCACATCCGAAGCGTTTATCGCTGCATTTAAAAGATTCGTCTCTAGAAGAGGAAGATGCAACGAGCTATGGAGCGATAATGGCAAAGATTTTGTAGCCGCCAATAAGGAACTTCATTCAATGATGAAGGCAGCTGGACTTGACATACCTAACGATGTAGCAGAACAATTAGCGAATGATGGAACCCAGTGGCATTTTATACCACCATATAGCCCAAATTTCGGAGGCCTATGGGAGGCGGGAGTGAAGTCTGTCAAACAGCACCTCCGAAAGATACTGACATCAAATTTGACATTTGAAGAATTCGCCACAGTATTGAGTCAAATCGAAGCCTGTTTAAACTCTCGTCCTCTTACACCAATAAATACTGATGTGGATTTACTACAAGATATCGAGATACTCACTCCTGGACATTTCATCATTGGAGAAGCACTCATAACAGTCCCAGATCGTGACTATTCCAATGCCAATATAAATTTATTATCCAGATGGCAACATACCCAAAGATTGGTTCAAACATTTTGGAAACGTTGGCAAACTGAATATTTGTCTCGATTAAACCAACGTCCAAAGTGGCTTAAGAGAAAGCCAGAGCTTGAAATTGGGGAAATTGTATTGCTCAGAGATGAAAACATGCCCCCTGGCAAATGGCCCTTGGCAAGAATCATCGATAAACATCCTGGACCAGACAACAATACACGAGTTTATACTGTGCGTTATAATGGAAAAATTACTCAAAGATCGATTTCAAATTTATGTCCATTGCCTATTTGTACAAAAGACTAGTTTCGACTTGTAACCTCAATAATTTAAGTGAAGACACAAAAGTTTGACGAGAAATTTTAAATATTATTGTAAAATAGTAAACACTGTTTATTTATGTCATACATTTACTAATGAATTAAGCTACCTACCAGCTATTAAATTCCTTATAAAACTCACTACACAAGACTCACTATAAAAACTTGCACTGTTACGAACTATGGAGTCAGTTCAAAGTTCGCTCACAGCCATGGCCGAGCTATTTAATACCAAGATGGATGAGTTTCAGCAAGAACTCAAGAAAAAAAGTCCCACGATGGTAACCACCACATCACTGGCAGCTGACTTCACTACTTTCAGGGCTTTCATCATGACCGCTCTTGACACACTCCAGAAGCAGGTTGATTTTCTTGCTCGTGACATGGACAGGTTGGAGATGAAAGGACGCAGGAAAATGCTGCTTTTTCATGGCATTCCTGAGGAGAAGTCAGAAGATCCTGTAGCTGTCGTCTCTTCCATAGTCACCGATAAACTTAATGTCAAGGACTTTTCTGCTGCAGCTGTTAGTCGTGCTCATCGTCTTGGGCGTTCCGTTAATAACAATAAGCCGAGGCCTATTATGGTAAAGATCCGGGACACAGCACTGCGTGACAAGATTTGGTTTAATAAAACCAAACTTAAGAATACTGGGATCACGCAATCGGAGTTTCTCACGAAGAACCGGCACAGGGTGTTCATTGAAGCCAGGCAGCGTTTTGGCATTTCAAAATGTTGTACCATGGATGGCTGCATACATGTATTAGCACCAGACGGTTCCCGTCATCGAGTGGAAACTTTGGCTGAACTTGAGTCAATCCCCACACCTGAAACTGCGCCCGCGGTCCAGTCGGCGTCAGGGATTAATAAGCCGGCCACATCAAAAATAGCTCCGAGATCAAAAAGTAGAACAAAGAAGTAAGTGAAGTGTTGTGAAATGTCTCTCTGTTGTTATGACAATCATTGTTTACACAACTACCTCTCAATTATTAATTTTTGCTTCTACCGCCTAATGGCAAACTTTGCTCTTTAGCATAGACAAAGTTTTCTTGTCTAAAACACAGAGTAATGTGACTCATAGACAATAGATCATAGACATTCTAATAATAAGTGTTTAAGTTTCGGTATTTATTAGCATAGTTTACGTACAGTGTTTGCAAAAATATGTAGTTATTTTCTCTTTTATTTACTTTTTATATCATTATTTATTGTGTAACTTTCTGTTAAATATTAGCCATCCTTACAGCTGGCAGGTAGTTGACATGGTTAGTGTTATTAATTTAGACATAGTATTTAGACATAGCATTTATTAGATCGTATATACATATATATATACAAATTATCTATATATGGACGCTGATGACAGTGACAATCAATTAACCTTTGACTCCTGTTCCTCCAGTAGTTCTAAAAACGACACAAGTTACGAGAGTATACCCTCTTTAAGTGATATTTTACAATCCCAATTTGTAGATGTTCCGAAAAATTTTAACGTGGTTCATATTAACGCCCAGAGTATTCCAGCTCATTACCCCGAAATCTTAGCTTCGTTTGATAGCAAGAACATCCATGCAATTCTCATTTCAGAGTCATGGCTGAAACCCTGCCTTCAATCTACTTTTTACTCTATTCCAGGTTTTTATTTGATCCGCAACGACCGCACTGACCGGGGCGGTGGAGGCGTTGCAATTTACCTTCGTGCGCACATTCCTTGTACTGTAATTCAAGCATCACCTCAGTCACAGACAGGAGACAATGCAGAATACCTGCTTATAGAGCTGTCACTTTCTAGCACTAAGCTACTATTAGGTGTGTTTTATAGCCCATCGCTTAATATTGACTATTTTAATACTCTTGACACTTTACTTGAAGATCTTACGCCGAATTATGCGCACACTATTATAATGGGGGATTTTAACACCTGCCTCCTCAAGTCTGACTCTCGGTCTGCGAGACTAAAGTCTGTGACTGATGCAGCAAATCTCCAAATTCTTCCGCTCTCAGCTACTCATCACTTTCCCAATTGTAAACCATCTCTTCTCGACCTCATAGTTGTCTCCTCTGTCGATCATGTAACTAAGCATGGTCAATGTGCTGCTGATGCTTTTTCTTACCATGACCTTATATATTTATCTTATAAAATTCGTCCTCCTAAAGCGAAGTCAAAAATTCTCCTTCAGCGTAATTTTAGTGCGATGAACTTAGAACAATTACGTTGCGATGCTAAAAACACAGACTGGAGCCGTATAATGGACGTTACCACCATCGACGAGAAAATTAATATTTTTAACTGTTTACTCGTGCAACTCTACGATGTTCACGCTCCCATCCGACCAGTTCGAATTCGGCACCTTCCGGCACCATGGCTGAATGAGGATATCAGGAGACTGATAACCAAAAAAATGAATGCAAAATCACGATACAAGACAAATCCGAATGAAAACACTTGTGATAAATATAAGGCTGCTCGGAATCGCTGCAACATGATTTGTAGAGACGCACAACGACGCCACATTCACAATTCTGTACAAGACCAAGACCCGGGTCATGTATGGAAATTTCTAAAAACATTAGGAGTTGGGAAATCAAAACAAAATGTGTGTCCTAATAATTTAAATCTGAATCTTCTTAATCAACATCTTGCATCGTCTTCTTTCATTGATAATGATGAAAAAATTAAAACTTTAAATCAGCTTTCAATGATACCCACTCCTAATATCCCTTCCTTCTTCTTTAGTCATGTTATGGATCGTGATGTTAAGGAGAGTATTTTATCCATCCAATCAGATGCAGTTGGCAGTGACAGCATTAGCCGTAGGATGGTCATTCCAATCCTTGACATCTTAACTCCCGTCATCACACATATCCTTAATTTTTCCATTTCTACATGTTCCTTCCCTACTGCTTGGAAAGAATCGCATGTAGTCCCCTTACCCAAAAAGTCTAATCCTCTAAACCTTTCTGATTATCGTCCTATATCCATACTTCCATTCCTATCAAAAATCCTTGAACGCTTAATTTATCGCCAGCTCTCTTCCTTTTTGTCTCATTACAATCTCCTTAGTCCTTTCCAATCTGGTTTCCGACCTGGCCATAGTACGGCTTCTGCTCTGGTCAAGATAACTGATGACATCCGCTCTGGTATGGATAATCAAAGGCTTACAGTTTTAACCCTTCTTGACTTCAGTAATGCCTTCAATACTGTGGATTTTGATATTCTACTAGGCATTCTACACTCCCTTAACATATCTCCGACTGTAACTGACTGGTTTCGTAGTTATTTGTGTGGACGCCAACAGCTAATCAGAATACAAGATAGTTTCTCAGACTGGATTCCTGTTACGGCTGGCGTCCCACAAGGTGGCGTGTTGTCTCCCCTCTTATTTGCCATTTTCATTAATTCTATAGCTTCCCAATTAACTTCTCTCTACCACTTGTATGCAGACGATCTTCAGATTTACTTGCAATCCTCATTAGCAGACCTCTCTAGTGCTATAAACACTGTGAACAGTGATTTGGCCTGTATAAAAAACTGGAGCAACAAATTTGGTCTCAAGGTCAATCCCCAAAAAACACAAGTTATAATACTTGGAAGCTCCAAATTGACATCGAGGATTGACTGGTCACAACTGCCAATGGTTACTTACGATAGTGTCCCAATTCCTTATAGTACACATGTAAAAAACCTTGGTATTATTTTGGATCCTCATCTCACGTGGTCGCCGCAAATAAGTGAAGTTAGTAAGAAAGTGTTTGCAGCGTTAGGATCCTTACGACGATTACGAAATTTTCTTCCTGTCGCCACTAAAATAATTATGCTTGCTCAATCTCTACTTCTACCTATATTTGACTACGCTGATGTCTGCTATCTAGATATCACGGAGGAGCAACTTAATAAACTTGAGCGCCTCCAAAATCCTTACTTCCTTACTAATATTATAAATGTGAAAGTGTGTTTGTTTGTTTGTTTGTTTGTTTGTTTGTTTGTTTGTGACGCTTTCACGTCGCAACAAAGCTATTATATGGTAAGGTTTATGTGTGTGGGGATAGTTAGGAGGATGGAGAGTGACGTAGGCTACTTTTTACCGCGGAAAAACATCCCATTCCCATGGGAAGATCGATGTTTTGTTAGTTGCTAGATATTTATTTTCGGAGTTGTCAATAGATGGCGATAATAAAATTCATTTGCAAGTTCTGAATTACGCTATCTAATACTACATGTAATTTACTTAAGTCAAATGTAATAGGCTACTTTAGCTCTGCCTCGAGAACTCCCCGCTCCGGCTGTATTCAGTGTACCGCCCGCCCGCTGGCACTATCCTGTTGGCTGATGTCCGCAAGTTGCTGGACTCGCCGACACCGGTGGTGGGCGCGGACGACTGGAACTGCAAGCATCCGGGGTGGAATAGCCTAGCTGCCAACAGAAGTGGAAGGCTACTTTTTGATGCCGCTGAACAGCACGGCTACTCTGTCTGTGAGAGAACGCGTGTGTGCAGTATTCCTCGACATGGAAAAGGCGTTCGACCGTGTTTGGCACGACGGCTTTCTGTACAAGATCTCGCAGTCGTCGGCGCCCCGGAGTGCTGTTAAGGTGATCTCCAGTTTCCTCGAAAATAGAAGCTTCAGAGTAGTGGTTGAAGACGCCGAATCCACCGAGCGTCCGATCGCAGCCGGCGTGGCGCAAGGGAGTTGCCTGTCCCCGGTCTGCTACGCCTGATACACCGACGACATCCCGGCGGCAGGGGGGGCGTCGCTTGCCCTGTATGCCGATGACGTGGCGTACATCACCATGTCGCTGAATAGAACCCACGCCATCGTCAAGATGCAGCGTGCGCTTGATGCCCTCCCCGAATGGCTCGCCGCGTGGAGACTGTCGGTGAATGTCGGGAAGACGCAGGCCGTGAACATAGGAGGATACCTCAACAGGCGGGACCCTACTCTGGAGCTTCACGGACAAGATATCCAATGGGCCCCACAGGCCAAATACCTGGGGGCAAAATCGACGGAAGAGGTTACGAAAGCCGTCGCGAATTCCAGAAGCGCGATGGCAGAAACCAGTGCTCTCCTCGAGCCTCCCTCTCGGACTGAAGCTCGGGGTCTACAAGACCTACATCAGATCCCGCCTCACGTACGCGGCACCGGCGTGGTACGCGCTCGCCAGCGAACCGCAGCGCAAGAGGATGCGCGCGGTTCAGGCGATTGCGCTCCGCCGGCTGACTGGTGCGCCGAGGTACGTCAGGAACGCCGTCATCCAGAGGGACCTTCGAGTCGAGAGCCTGGACGACTTCATCGAGAGATTGGCACGCAACATGTTCGGGCGTGTCGACGCGTCGCGGTTCCCGCATCTGCAGGACCTGGTGCCGCTCCACACCCGTCCACCGGACCGCTGGGCCTTCCCGCGTGACTTGCTGGTTGCGCGGGACGGGGCTAGCACTGACTGATACTGGGGCTTCGTAAGTCCTCGCCCGGCGCTGATCGGCTCCTGCTGGGCTTCCCACCAGCGGGATTCACCCGGTAGGGCCTCGATCGCCTGGGCGGCGCGAAGATGAACCCCATCCCGTTTAAGACTCTGTGGCCTGTAAAAAGGCCACCACTCACCGGACTTGACCTATTGGTTAACCACAGATGGACAACCAAGGGCCTTAGGGCCCAACCCAAGGACCGGCCCGTTTTAACGGGCCGCGAGAGACACCCCCAAAGGGGAACTAACTGTCCCGAGGGCTCCACACACCTCAGACGGGTGGAGTGAAGAGAGCGAGTAGTAGGCTACTTTTTAGCCTAAATTCCTACGGGAGCGAGACCTACGCGGCTGTTACCTACGGGTCCCGAAGCGAAGCGCGGGCGGTTCTCTAGTCTTTGTATAAGGTTCATATTTGGACTTCGTAAATATGACCATATTTCTGAATATCGCACTAAGCTCAAGTGGCTCCCAATTCGCCTTCGCCGGAATACTCATATTGTTTGCACTCTTTATCGTGTATTGTTTGATCCCTGCGCACCATTGTATCTTAAAGAGCGTTTCGAATTTCTGGGATCATCGCATGACCGTTTTTTACGTTCTGCAGATAATTTGGTGCTCAGTACTCCCGCCCATACATCAAACTTTTACAAAAAGTCCTTTACAGTAACTGCGGTGCGCCTTTGGAATAAATTACCACTAAAAATTAGACAAGCAAAAACTATAAATTCTTTTAAAAAGTTAGTTAAAGCTCATTACCTTAGTCCTGAATTTATCGATTGAATATTTAGTATATACCTGTTTCCTCCTCTTTTTATTGCCTTAACTCCTCCTCATTTCTACTGTTTCCTCACATATTTCTTTATTTATTTTATCGAACTTGTGTCAACATTATCTATTGTTAATATATATTTACCTAATTTGTCGTTTTACCATAATAATATATAGTTAATTGTGTTATCATAATAATTCATGTATGTACACCTTCACCCACTCCTTCCTACTAGCTACTGTCTTCTACCAAAAGGTTGTCTGGAAGAGATCGCTACCGGAGCGATAAGACCGCCTTTTGTACATTTTAAACTGTGTTCATTTTGTAATGCTTTGTTATGTGGTGTACAATAAAGAATATAATAATAATAATAATAATTTACTTACTTGTAACTTTAACTTGTAACTTCTTAAACTAATCAATGTTAAACTTGACGAGAACTTTATTTAAACTTTATTAGTGTTTAACTTTGAGATTTGATTCATAAGATTCATTTGTTATTGAGTTATCGTTAGATGCATTTGTTTGTATACAGATTTTCTTATATACTGCTTTATTTGTGATTTTAAAAAGGCCTTAAGCCCTTTTTGGTGGGCGGTATGTTAGCCGCGTTCTTATAAACGTTGTAAGTTGCAATACACACTAGTGTCCAATAGATCGTTGAACAAGCCGCACATCTTTTATTTAAAACAACCCATTTCAAGCAAATATCGCCCTATGCAATATAACAATTATCATGCCACGAGTTTGTTTTACAGAGTCAGTCAAAACCTAAAATATAACCTTCCGCAATAAGGCATTCCACACAAACTCCAGCTTTTCGTCCCTACAATTAAGGTACATTGCAGATTGGCGGGAAGAATTAAAAAGTGTCGTAAGTAAAGTTATTCTTTCAAGCTAAATTGAACTGTAAGCACTGGTCATAAGTCTGTTTATAGCTAAGAGTGGCGACCGTAACCTCCGCCCAAGTAATCACAGCTGAAAGCAGGGCCAGCTAGGGACCCTCGGTTTACGACATCAATCCAAATGCTAGCCTCCATCTACAATTTACAAGACCTAGAGGACGAATTACAGTTGGGGTAATAACTCCGTTTTCGTTTACTTTATTTAGGTTTTGGTAAGAAATTGTACTTTTTAAATTAATTGGCTACAATCCATTAATGGTCCACTACTGAGAGCGGGTCATTCCTCATTATTGCGGAAGCCTAGAGCATAGCGACCACCACGCTGTTCCAGTGCGGATGCGTGAAGAGGATAGTGGCCAAGCCAGTATCGGAAGTTTTCATGCCACCCGAAGTCCTCCGACGAGGCTTAACGACTGCTATCTATCGATAACCACCGGAACCGTCGGCTTTACATGCCCTCCGAAGCAGGTAAACGATCAAGAATTATGCCACCAGCGGTCACCCATCCAACTACCGACCGCGCCCGTAGATTGCTTAACTTTGTCGACCGCAGGATCGACGCAAGCCGCCGCGCTATGAGCGCTTCTAAAAAATAATAATAGCGTGATACTAAAATGTCACACTTAATGCACCATGAACTGCATGTTTTTTTCCCTATTTCAAACACTCACTATCCAATTGAATGGCTCGTGATAATGACCGATGGTCAAGGGCGTCATCGACTGTTCTTTGACCGGTTTCATTGAAGTCGGTCAAAAAAAGCAGGTAGGAGTGACGTAAGCAGCACGTCTTCATTACGAATGCAAATTCCGATCATTTCTATAAAAGCATGGCGCACGTCAGAACTGTGGCATCGAATAATGCAGTCGCGGAATAACAATTTTATTACGATTCATTCGTAAGTCGTATCCTCCTATGGCCCAAGACTGCTAATTTACATACTTCAATGAAATAAATAACACCACACACTCACAGTCCTACATAAGGATTCCTGGTGTCGTGGGCGCCACGTACATCCAGGCGCCTCCAGACCATTCAGGGACGCCTGGATAAGCATGAGCTAGCTGCAGGAGCGCGTGCAATACCCGTCGTTGCTTCAACCACCTAACTAATATCGGTTTACTTTTATAGAAATAACTAGCTTCCGCCCGCAGGCTTCGCCCGCGTGGAATCCGTTTAAACTTCACCCCTCTATTTCACCCCCCTCAGGGTGGAATTTCCAAAAATCCTCTCTTATTGCTCCCTACCCTCTCCAAGGAACAAACGTGCCAAATTTCAGCTTCATCCGTTCAGTAGTTTCGGTTGTGCGTTGTCTGCCAGTCAATCACTCAGTAACGCAAGAGTTTTATATAATTACTAGATGGCGCTGTAATCTCTATGTGGGCAAATGGATATTTATCGTATCGATATTTTTCAAATGTATCGATATATATCACCCAAGAAATATCGATATTTTTTAATGTATCATTTCGATTTGGGAAAGTTGTAGGTCTCGTCAAGACCTACATTTCCAATGACAGCTGTCAAACTTCGAACCGAGATATCCCGGCAACGGCTGCTCCTGGAGCACTGGTGTCTTTGGGAAAGTTGTAGGTCTCGTCAAGATCTACATTTCCAATGACAGCTGTCAAACTTCGAACCGAGATATCCCGGCAACGGCTGCTCCTGGAGCACTGGTGTCTTTGGGAAAGTTGTAGGTCTCGTCAAGACCTACATTTCCAATGACAGCTGTCAAACTTCGAACCGAGATATCCCGGCAACGGCTGCTCCTGGAGCACTGGTGTCTTTGGGAAAGTTGTAGGTCTGGTTGAGACCTACATTTCCAATGACAGCTGTCAAACTTCGAACCGAGATATCCCGGCAACGGCTGCTTCTGGAGCACTGGTGTCTTTGGGAAAGTTGTAGGTCTGGTTGAGATCTACATTTCGGATGACAGCTGTCAAACTTCGAACCGAGATATCCCGGCAACGGCTGCTCCTGGAGCACTGGTGTCTTTGGGAAAGTTGTAGGTCTCGTCAAGACCTACATTTCCAATGACAGCTGTCAAACTTCGAACCGAGATATCCCGGCAACGGCTGCTCCTGGAGCACTGGTGTCTTTGGGAAAGTTGTAGGTCTCGTCAAGACCTACATTTCCAATGACAGCTGTCAAACTTCGAACCGAGATATCCCGGCAACGGCTGCTCCTGGAGCACTGGTGTCTTTGGGAAAGTTGTAGGTCTGGTTGAGACCTACATTTCCAATGACAGCTGTCAAACTTCGAACCGAGATATCCCGGCAACGGCTGCTCCTGGAGCACTGGTGTCTTTGGGAAAGTTGTAGGTCTCGTCAAGACCTACATTTCCAATGACAGCTGTCAAACTTCGAACCGAGATATCCCGGCAACGGCTGCTCCTGGAGCACTGGTGTCTTTGGGAAAGTTGTAGGTCTGGTTGAGACCTACATTTCCAATGACAGCTGTCAAACTTCGAACCGAGATATCCCGGCAACGGCTGCTCCTGGAGCACTGGTGTCTTTGGGAAAGTTGTAGGTCTCGTCAAGACCTACATTTCCAATGACAGCTGTCAAACTTCGAACCGAGATATCCCGGCAACGGCTGCTCCTGGAGCACTGGTGTCTTTGGGAAAGTTGTAGGTCTCGTCAAGACCTACATTTCCAATGACAGCTGTCAAACTTCGAACGGAGATATCCCGGCAACGGCTGCTCCTGGAGCACTGGTGTCTTTGGGAAAGTTGTAGGTCTGGTTGAGACCTACATTTCGGATGACAGCTGTCAAAATTATTAACGTTGAATATTTATTATTAATGATGCCAAAGAAGTATAACTTCTTACGTGCGTACATAAGTACACGCAATTCTTTTTAAACTCATATTATGTCGGAAAGATCGAAGAACATTATTCATATTTTATCAGTATGCGATTCATACTAAATATAATTTTCAACCGAGCAAAGCTCGGTCAACCAGGTACTAATATTAATAAGATTAGTAAGATATAAAAATCTCTATAAATTTTAACAAATTATGTTAATCCGATGCCTAAGCTATATTACTGCAAAGTTTCATGAAAATCCGTTCAGTAGTTTTTGCGTGAAAGAGCAACAAACATACACACACACTCACTCACTCACTCACTCACATACATACATCCTTACAAACTTTCGCATTTATAATATTAGTAGGATAGTAGGATAAGATTAGTAAGATATAAAAATCTCTTATAAATTTTAACAAATTATGTTAATCCGATGCCTAAGCTATATTACTGCAAAGTTTCATGAAAATCCGTTCAGTAGTTTTTGCGTGAAAGAGCAACAAACATACACACACACTCACTCACTCACTCACTCACTCACTCACATACATCCTTACAAACTTTCGCATTTATAATATTATTATTATATTATTATTATTATTATTATATTATTATTATTAGTAGGAACCGTTCTGCCGTTTTGGCGTGATAAAATATCCAAACTTTCGCATTTATAATATTAATAAGATTAGTAAGATATAAAAATCTCTTATAAATTTTAACAAATTATGTTAATCCGATGCCTAAGCTATATTACTGCAAAGTTTCATGAAAATCCGTTCAGTAGTTTTTGCGTGAAAGAGCAACAAACATACACACACACTCACTCACTCACTCACTCACATACATACATCCTTACAAACTTTCGCATTTATAATATTATAGTAGGATAAGATTAGTAAGATATAAAAATCTCTTATAAATTTTAACAAATTATGTTAATCCGATGCCTAAGCTATATTACTGCAAAGTTTCATGAAAATCCGTTCAGTAGTTTTTGCGTGAAAGAGCAACAAACATACACACACACTCACTCACTCACTCACTCACATACATACATCCTTACAAACTTTCGCATTTATAATATTAGTAGGAATATTATATATTATATTATATTATAGTATTACTATAGTAGGAGTAGGATAGGAAGTAGGATAGTAGGAAGTAGCAAGTTACGTGTCGACTATAAACCTCTTATCCCGCGGGAACCGATAGGTTTACCGGGATTATAAGTATTTGGTATTTTAGGTCTCGTGAATAACTATCTGTGTGACAAATTTGGCTTAAAACCGTTCTGCCGTTTTGGCGTGATAAAATATCCAAACTTTCGCATTTATAATATTAATAAGATTAGTAAGATATAAAAATCTCTATAAATTTTAACAAATTATGTTAATCCGATGCCTAAGCTATATTACTGCAAAGTTTCATGAAAATCCGTTCAGTAGTTTTTGCGTGAAAGAGCAACAAACATACACACACACTCACTCACTCACTCACTCACATACATACATCCTTACAAACTTTCGCATTTATAATATTAGTATAAGTATATTATATATTATATTATATATATTATATATTATATTATATTATAGTATTACTATAGTAGGAGTAGGATAGGAAGTAGGATAGTAGGAAGTAGCAAGTTACGTGTCGACTATAAACCTCTTATCCCGCGGGAACCGATAGGTTTACCGGGATTATAAGTATTTGGTATTTTAGGTCTCGTGAATAACTATCTGTGTGACAAATTTGGCTTAAAACCGTTCTGCCGTTTTGGCGTGATAAAATATTCAAACTTTCGCATTTATAATATTAATAAGATTAGTAAGATATAAAAATCTCTATAAATTTTAACAAATTATGTTAATCCGATGCCTAAGCTATATTACTGCAAAGTTTCATGAAAATCCGTTCAGTAGTTTTTGCCTGAAAGAGCAACAAACATACACACACACTCACTCACTCACTCACTCACATACATACATCCTTACAAACTTTCGCATTTATAATATTAGTAGGAGGAAGTAGGATATAGATGGAAGATAATATATATGTCATGCCCCACTTCCGTTTTCTATTTGCCGACCTCCCTAGGACGTGTCACCCGCGTACAGTGCTTTGAACACCCGCATACGGCGGCCTTGCGCTTGGTGTTGGAATAGTGACACATTTTTGATTTTGATACATATTGTATACGAAATGTGTCAGATTGCAAGTTCGATTCCCCGTGAGACGGATATTATATTCCATTCTTGATCTGGGTAAGTTTTTGCCTTATGTGTTGTACGTGGCGCCCACGACCACACCATCTACTAACTGGACTAACCATCCCAGTCCCTAAATTGGGTCTTGTTCTAAGTCGATCACAATTGCCATGGGCGGCAGCGGAAGGGTGGTGCTGCATGCTCGTTTGCTACCTTAATTCAATTAAAAAAAAATATATTGTATACGAAATGTGTCAGATTGCAAGTTCGATTCCCCGTGAGACGGATATTATATTCCATTCTTGATCTGGGTAAGTTTTTGCCTTATGTGTTGTACGTGGCGCCCACGACACAGGGAATCCTAATATTAGTACTCCGGTGCGGCTGGCATTGATATAAGTGATCCAACACGGGCGAAGCCGCAAGCAAAAACTAGTCTTCAATTATTGAGGCTGTGAACTGTGAAAGGTTTCATTGGAATCCGTACCAACGATTTGGCTAGGTCCCGGCCGAGGGTCAGACTCCGAACGATTAAGGCTATCGGAAATTCCTCATAGGGCCTCATTTATTTGTTGGGCATTCAAGAGAATATGGGGCGGGCTGATAAAAAATATTTGATTAATCCTATTTTTAGCTCCAAATAACAGTAAAAATTTCAGTGTCCTAGTGTGTGTACATCTGTGCGTGTATGTTTCAAATCGATATCTCGTCACTGGATACCGGATGATGTAAGTACCTACCTAAGGTTTTTGAACCCTTTAAAAGTCAGAATCAAGAGCTTTGCCTCTCCCTCCTGGGACAAAAGCTGGGTACGCCGAAGCATAACGCCATCCTTAAATATCCTGTGTTAGATTCAACAATGTTTAAGTTCTCTCTATTTAAGCTGACAACAGATTAAGTTAGTGCTTAGTTAAGCATTTGATGTTAAATAACTATGCTGAGTTCGCCATAGTTATTTAACACAAAATTCTCAACTAACCCTAAGTACCTATACAGTACCAGCCCAGCACAGCCCACTCAACTTAATATGCAAGCGATTCGCATCCAGCGCCGGTAATACATTACTCTATCAAAGTTGATTTATGATCGTCCTCAATCGCAAGTGGTTCTAACGTCTTCATCTGCATAAACACGAGTCATTTTCTTACCCGACTGGCGACTGACGACTGACCGCTGACTTAGTCATCTGTCTATCTATCTATGTATCCAGATAGGACACATAGATTTCAATTAAACCAAGTCTTAAACGCGCGAGGGGCGTAAAGGATCCTATAAAACAGGCTGAACAGTTATGATCCCACAGGATAAGCGGTAATGCGCGATAAAGAAGAGTTTATTAATTGTACAATTATGCCAAATTGTCCGTCTGAATCCAAAAAGTTCAATTAGTTTTTTTCATGGAATTAAGGTAGCAAACGAGCATGCAGCACCCTTTCACACACACAGAAAAAGAAACAACTAGGGACTAGTATGTTTAGTTCAATTATACATAGTTTTGGTCTTCAAACATAACTTGATTAATTTGTCAGTAAGTGTTAAGGACTTGAGCAAACTTAAAGCTTGAATAATCAGCATCAGTAGTCATTAAGAGTGGCATGTCACTTGGAAATAGCACGCCACGCACGTCCGGAGCATAAACCCTTATCCGTCTCGTAAATATCTACCCCACCAGAGAATTGAACCGGGTACTCCTTGCTTTGCAGACAACAACCCTTACTAACATTGCAACGAGGATGTCAATAATCTTAATGATATTATTTTTTCATCCCACCTATTCGAAAAAGACGACTTGGTTCGGTCTTAAGGGGACCGAAAGTTGGTGTTTTCTATTTAGCGGGCGGGAATGAATTTTCATATAACTTTTAACTTTTGTAAATTCAGTTCGGATTGTTAGAAATTCATGGTTTTGTTTTGAAAAATGAGTCCTTTAGTTAGTTTAATTAGTTTAGTCGGGTTAGTCGGGTAAGTCGGGTTAGTCGGGTTAGTCGGGTTAGTCGGGTTAGTCGGGTTAGTCGGGTTAGTCGGGTTAGTCGGGTTAGTCGGGTTAGTCGGGTTAGTCGGGTTAGTCGGGTTAGTCGGATTAGTCTGGTTAGTCGGGTTAGTCGGGTCGGGTTAGTCGGGTTAGTCGGGTTAGTCGGTTTAGTCAGTTTAGTGACTGTGACAGTATTATTCCTGAATTTGAGGCGCCTTTTATTTTCTCATAGGGGGGGATGAAAAGTAGAGTGTATCACTCGGGAGCAAATATTTTTGGCTCGGGCGACATACTTTGAATCCCTCGCTACGTTCAGGATTCTACTAAAGAATCCCTCGCTACGCTCGGGATTCTACTCTAGAATCCCTCACTTCGCTCTGGATTCAAAAAAGCGCCCTCGCCGAAAAAATATTACTTTGCACCCTTGTAATACAATCTACTATTACGTGTAACCGCGGCGCGAGGCACACGCAATCTTTAACAAGACGAGGAGTGTAAAAGGGAGTTTAATTTAAACACCTACCCCATCTCATTTTACATTCTGGATCCCGTGTACGGTGTAATTAAAGTTCGCGACAGTTGAAACAACACCCATTACTTTGCGAATCTCCTGAATACTGATTTACGCAAATTGGTAGCTCAGGTGTACTTTGCCTGATGATACCCAGATTACCCAGTTCAAATTCCGGTTAGGACACATAGAACAGATAAGTGTTTTTTTTTCTACTTGTGATAAGAGATAAAGTCTACGACAGCTTTTAAAACATAACTATCTTTTATATTAAAGACTTCCTTAACTAAGTAAGTTCATCACTTACTTCTATTAGAAATTAATGAATTAATTGTTACGTGTCAGGAGTACTGGGTTCGAGAAAATGCCAAAATGTACCACAAAGACTTTATTGTACTCGTAGATACACAATTATACACTGTACACAGTACACACCACAACACTATGCACGTAGGTACTCGTAAACACGCTCGTCGAACACTGTATCGCTCGTAGAAATCACTTCACTTCGCACTGGTATCGCTCGTAGGTATCGCTGGTATCTTCCTGGTTTCGCTTCCGAAACTAGAATGTCCGCACTTGACCGATCGCCCCTTTTTATACCACTCACGCACCATTCACGGCAATCCAGAACATTCCCGCTAAGTCCGGACCCGCTCCGAACATTGTTCGAGTATATTCCTTGCAACCGACTTTCGCCCGTATGACTATTGCCGTAATGGTCGAAGCGTCGTGCGTACTTTCGAGACGGCAAAGCGCGCTATTGTTCGCATGGCATATTTATGGCCCTTATTGTTTATTGTTTAGCGAGGTACGCCAGGGCTGTCACAATATTATAGTATAGTATTTGTAATTACGAAACTTAACAATTACGTCCATATGCATACACGTTTACAGCCGTACCCATCCGAACGAAGCTTTTCGCGTATGAAACGCCGGAGCACAATCGATTTCAATCTTATTGCTTTACTTTACGGTTCAAATCGCAATAACACTGAACATGAAACGGATCGTTTCAGGGTTTGTAAGGGTGCTCATATTCGGATGCCCCTCCGGTTATTTATAACTACGCTAAGTAGTAAAACTGGCTGTTTACACTTGAGCAGGGATGAGTACAGAGACTACAGAGTCACTTCTAACAAGTGGCAGCAAAATGTTCTTCTTAAGGCACATTGCACACATTACATTTACGAAACAGTCTCCAATTAAGAACTTTGGAATCGCGATCATAAAACTCTTATCGGTAACTTATAATGATTTGGATCGGTCAAACTTCAGAAGATCTCCCAACAAGCGCGAGAACGGAACATGGGAAGAGTGAAAGTGGTACTCCAGTTTCTTTGGCCACCATCGCCATCGAGTGAGTGATGTCTTTATGTCAACCCATTAATGGCAGAATACGGGCACAGGTTTCTTCTCTTTACTAGGGAAGCCTTGATTCAGAAACGAGCAAAATATAATCATGATTACACATTGCAATTACATTTGGAGGCCCAGAAATGCTCCTGCGAGCGCCGTTGTAAAAAAAATAAAAGTTCTTGACCGGTCATGTCTGAACCTCCAGATATAATCGTAAGTTGTAATTTGTAAAAATAATTACATTTGGGCCATTACTGGCCTAGAACATGCTCCACCACGATGCTCAATAACTATCAGGTAGCTCTTCTCTTCTACCCATTAATCAGCTGCTCACATAAAAAAGCTATTATCGCAGTATAAAAGTTAAGCAAGACTGCCTTCTGAGTAGTTCTATACTCATGTGCACCAGCAATGAGTTTCGTAGCTCACTGGTGTGCGAGATTCGTAATCTAATGCGCGAGTCAAGTCGAGGGTTCGATAATTTAATAGATCCAGGGGACTGACGTAAGGTCTGTCAATTGGAAACCAGGCCCTGCCATCATCACACAATGAAAGGCGATGATGAAATGGTATGCTGCCATTATCATCTAGGTGACCTAATCCGATTTCGCTGACCTCAGGAAACTCGTTGCAATTATTAAAATAATTTCGTCACTATAATGTACTCAATGCTACAAGTAACTGGCATTTAATTTCGCACACGCACATAACTTCGAATAATTTAGAGATGTTTGCAGCATTTGACCCGAATGCGAAGTAAGAGACGAACGTTAAGTCCATGAACTTTAACTTTTTCCATTCAAGTTTGATATCATCAGAGATTATATGAACTGTGATGATAAAAAAACACGAAAATAATAATGATTGTGAAAGTGAGAATAGATAAGATAATGATGATTGAAAAAATTACAAGGGAGCAGATAATGATAATTGTGAAGACGATGGAGAAGATAATGACGACTGTGAAAAAGATAGTGACGATAATGTGAATAATCAAGAAAATCTTCATGAACTTCGCAAAATATCTAAACCGTAGAGCGACAGTGTTTGAATAGACAAAATTACAGAATCCGGTCGGCGCGACCGCCTCAACAAAGACGGATAATCTTTCAAAGATCCCCCTCGGCTCTCGCAGATAATAAACGAGCCGCTAGTGCATTAGAGAAACAAAAGTGTAAAAGTTGTTACAACATCAATCATTCTATAAACGGACGGTCGCGATGGAAACAGCGATGATTAAAATTAACTTCGGTAAACCCTCCACCGTCTATTTATACAACCGTAAGTAGTAAAGTAATATAAATTGTTTTCGCTTCGTTGCCGAAGGGCTCGGCCATGTAATATTGTGTAAGTATCTAATTTGTGGTACGGAGGGGTTTTTCTAAGTGAAACTTCTTCATGGACTTGATAGTTTCACAAACATGTTAGAATATTGCTAACATTTTGAACATATTCCTTTCTATCATCTACCCTAAGTCTGCTACTACAGCTCTATCTACCAACAACCGTCCTTTTTCGTGACCTAAGTAAGTTTATGTGTAAAAAAAATATTCGACATCGGATGCTATGGTTAACTTGACAAATTCTAGTTTTATAACCACACTTTAATAATAATTCGAAGAATTGTAAATTTCAAATTCAAATATTTATTTCTTCGAAGTAGGTTTTTACAAACGCATTTCGAAAGTCAAGTTACGCCATCGCTTCAACAAATCCCTAAGGTGAATGGACTTGGAAGAAGAAGCGGCAAGAAACTTCCAAGGAGTCTTTTTTTTCTCTTTCTCCACTCACAGTACAGGTTGCACTTAGTACTAATTACGGCTAAACTTAAAAAAAAACTTATTCTAGTCTAAGCGGAACTGGTCGCGGCATTATCACTCCCAGGCACCCTTATCATTAACATAGTCATCTATACCATAATATCCTTTACTAACAAGTAGTGATTTTACACGTCGCTTAAACATTCCAATTGGTAAATCACGTATCGTCTTGGGTAACTTATTGTAAAATTGAACACCAAGCCCCATAAAAGATCGTTGCACCTTACGTAGGCGAAATGCAGGCGTAACTAAATTATGTCTATTTCTCGTAAGGTGAGGTATCACTATTCATTTTGAACATACCCAAATTTTTTCTTATGAATATTAAGTTACTATAGATGTATTGAGAGGCTACTGTTAAAATACCTATTTCTTTGAACTTTTCACGCAAAGAATCGCGCGTCTTTAATCTATAGATAGCCCTAACAGCTCGTTTTTGCAGCACAAATATGGCATCTATGTCAGCTGCTTTGCCCCATAGTAAAATGCCATAAGACAAAAGGCTATAAAAGTAGGCAAAGTAAACGAGTCTAGCAGTTTCAACGTCGGCAAATTGCCTTATCTTTCTAATTGCGTATACCGCTCTACTTAATTTAGATGCTAGTGCCGATATATGAAAGCCCCACTGAAGTTTGGAGTCCAAAGTGATTCCCAGAAAAACTGAGGTCTGTTCCATAATTAAAGTTTCGTTATTTAATTTGAGAATTTTGTCTATTTTTTGTACATTTGGAAGCATAAATTCTACGCACTTGGTTTTTTTAGTATTTAAAAGTAGATTATTTGCAGTAAACCAATGAGATACGCGAGACAGAGCACTGTTTATTTCTATTCGATTATTTATTTATAATTTTTAATTTATTATAATTATTTATAATTTTTAATTATAATTTATAATTTATTCATAATTTGATTTATTTCTATTCGTCTTAAATACTAGTGATGTATCATCAGCAAACAGCACAATATCCGCATATTTTTTAATATAATGCGGCAAATCGTTTATGTAAACAAGAAAAAGAAAAGGCCCTAGAATTGAGCCTTGAGGAATACCCAGAACGCATTTTGACCCCGTAGATTGGGAATCGTTAACGCTAACGCATTGACGTCTATCCCTTAAATACGATGCAATCAAGTTAAGTGAAGTATTCCTGATTTTATTTATTTATTTATAATCATAACAAACACTGACATTACAGGTCTAGCCTATTGCGTTAGTGTGCTAATTACTTATAATATTTATGTTATTAAAATAAATGGTTTAACCATTATGTCAATACTTACAGATACAAATAATCAAGTCATTTCAGTCATCATAGTCAAAATTAAAATTAATAATACTCGTATTGTCAAGAAATATAAATAAGTTTACATTCGAATTCCATTAATTACCATTATACAATAATAAATCAAATTGAAATTAGAATTGAATTTATCATGTCACAAAATTAAATTATAAATATGAAATTAAAATTAACAAATTATAAAATCATTCGACCTTAAAAAATGTAAATCCAAATAAACCAATAACAATAATATTTATTTAGTTATACAATAATATTAGTTATAGCCTTTGTGACCTCATTCAGTGTGCAGCTGAAAATATCAATACGACATGCCACCTCATTGATTATGCGCAGCGCCCGAGTGAGCGGTGCGTCGCGCAGCAGAGCGGTGCGCGCGCGCGGCAACTCAAGCAGGGGCGGGAGGCGCCGTCGCTGCACGCTGTTGTCCGGTGCGCAGAGCTTCATGTGCTCGAGGATGAAAGGACTGTGCCGCTCACCCCGCAGAACCATAACTAAATATTTAGCGAGGGCGGCTTCCCTCCTGGCTTCCAGCCTGCTGTATCCCACCATACCCAGCACGAACAAACTGGGATACAGCAACGGATAGCCTGGATATACTCTATACATCCTCATGTACAGATATCTCGTGAATTTATTTTGGATACGTTCTATCATCTGTTTGTACTTCTGCTCTCTCGGAGCCCATATAATCGAATTGTGCTCCAAGTGGCTCCTCACCAAGGCCTCATAAAGAGCACGCAGCGCTTTAACGTTTGTAAAGTCTGGTGCATGCCTCAATATAAAGCCAAGATTCCGGTATGCTTTTTTGCACACTTCGGTTATATGTTCTCCGAAGTTGAGACGAGAGGTAAAACGTACTCCTAAATCCTTCATCTCCGTGACACGTCGCAGCTGTTGGCCTTCAACTAGATACGGATGGTGCTGTGGAGTACGAGCTCGACTGAACGACATGACGGAGCATTTTGCCACGTTAAAGAATAGTTTGTTCTTGTGGCTCCATTCTAAAACTCTGTCGATGTCGTTCTGGAGCCCTGTGTGATCCGAGATATTACCTACTTCGCGCACCAATTTCAGATCGTCAGCGAATAAAAGGCATGTAGATTCTCGGACCACCTCCGGTAGATCGTTTATCATAATGATAAATTGGAGGGGCCCGAGATTACTACCCTGACTGACGCCTGACCTTGTCCAATATTGGTCCGAAAGGTATCCTCCACAGTCGACATACTGACGTCTGTCCTGGAGATAGTTGGCAAAAAAAGCCAGCGTATGCGGCGTGCAGCCCACGCTTGCCAGCTTCGCAAGCAGAACGTCATTGTCCACCGTGTCGAACGCCTTCCGGAAGTCGAAGTAGGCAACATCTACCTGACTGCCAGCGTCCACAGCCGGCACCACTCGTGTCATTAAATGCAACAGGTTTCCCGCCGTCCCCCGCTCAGGGCGAAAGCCGTGCTGTGCGTCGGACAACTGAGCTCTTACCTGTGCATACAATGAGTGATGAATGGCTGATTCAAACACTTTAGCAGTTGCACACAGGAGAGCCACCGGTCTGTAGTTGCTTGGTTCCGGACCACCCCGACCCTTCGGAACTGGCACCACGCGGGTGAGTTTCCATCGATCCGGAAAAGTAGCAGCACCGAGACAGACGTTAAACACATGCAGCAATGGCTGCTCCAGCACAATTCGGCAGTCCTTCAGGATAAACGGTGGGATACCGTCAGGCCCGACAGACCGCTTTGGCGACAACCGTGCAAGCGCACGGTTAACTTCCGCCCGGCTTAACTGTGCTAAGTGCACGCGGGCGCTGCCCCCCACCGCCGCGCTAATTGTTGACACATCCAGATGTGCCGGCTGTGGGTTGTATACAGAATAGAAGAATTTAGCAAATTCATGTGCGCATTCCTGGTCCGAGAGAGATCGGCCGTTTTGGGATAACTTACTAGTCCCATTGATACTTCTTTTCGATCTGATAAATTGCCAAAATGCTTTCGGATCCGAAGTGAGATTGGTCTGTACTCGCTCTTTATATAAATCGTATGCCAGGGCCGTCTCCGCCTTTACCTTTGCTCTGTATCGAGAGAACGCGTCATAGTCGCTAATTGAATTACTATCTTTGTACTTTTTGTGTAGTCTGTATTTAATCTGAATATCTTTAATTATTTGGGCTGTGTACCACACTGGATAAATACGCCTAGAACTGTTCTGACTTTTTAGGGGTACACATTCAGCTAACACCTCATGAATCTTATTGTAAAAGAAGTTAACAACTAAATTGGGATCTTTAATTTTATATATTTCGCTCCAGTCGATATTCATCATAATACGGTATAGTTTATTATAGTCGGCTTTATAAAAGTTCCACTGCCGATGCTGTTCATGGAGTGGGACTTGAGAACGGGAGCAGCTACTAGTACTCGCGGCGGCAGTGACCACGACAGCGAGTGGCGGGTGGTACGCGTCCACCGGCTGCAGTGCCTCGTCGGCCGCCGCCACTGACACACCGCTGCGCGCGCATAGAATCAGATCCAGCTGTCTACCATTACAGTTAGGAACAACGTTATACTGAACGAGCTCACCAAAGGCTACGAAGTATTCATAGTAATTTTG
Organism: Hesperia comma; assembly: GCA_905404135.1. NCBI lineage: Eukaryota > Metazoa > Arthropoda > Insecta > Lepidoptera > Hesperiidae > Hesperia > Hesperia comma. The sequence goes on from FR990013.1 coordinate 8,077,515, forward strand.
TACATATCTGTTACACGAAAATAAATTGAAATCACCTAAAATTATTACATTGTTTTTATATTTTAAACATATCTTTTCTAATGTATTAAACATTATAATATATTCATTTTCCTCTGTTTGCGGTGGAATATACAATACACAACATACGAATAAAAATCTGTTCTCCACATAGACACCCGCACAAACCAACTCGAACATGTACCTGTTGATATCGATGTCGTCGGGCATTGGTACCTGCCGTAGCACGTAACGCGGCGTGGCGGCCAGCAGCACGCCCCCCTGCTTGCGGCCGTCCGCGCGGTCGCAGCGCAGCACGGAGTAGCCGGGGAAGATAATCTCGGTGTCCTGAATAGATTCGTTGCATCCCGTCTCTGTTATTGCAAACAAATCCGAGCCCGAAGATTCTAATAAAGATTGGAATGCCGTAGTCTTCGTCCTGATGCCTCTTACATTCTGGTAGAAAATATTAACTAATCTGTGGCTAGGTTTGCTTCTCGGAGTTTTTTGATGTTCTACGAAAAAACACCCATTCGCTATACTCTGCATCTTTAGGCCATACGGCCGGATCGCAGAGTTTATCGAAGTTATTCTCAGACACACATATTCTAAAGGAGGAGTATCCCCTATCCGCCTTGTGTGTTATCTTATCTACCTGTAGGTTCGTATCGTCACCTATTATTTCACGTACGTGCTCCAGTAGATGTTCTTCCGTTGTATTCTTCACGAGTCTCCATAAATGAAAATATCTTTTCCTCTCCACTGCTTTAATTAAGAGAGTGGATGTATTAGTACCCTTATTAATGGGTTTCAACTTTTCAACCTTCGTAGTAGACCGTTCGCTCGTCTCACGAATTTGTGCTCTCCGTTTTTTAGTACTCACAGTGATCCAGTCCTCGCCTCCCTGCTCTCTAGTCGTAGCCAATTTCTCGCTTATTTCCTGATTCGCGCTGGGTGTATGCGACGGCGCAATGTTTACATTCACTCGTCGCTCGAGCGCGCTCAGAGCTACCGGAGCCTGCGCGATGACACACGATGTCGACGTCGACGCTCGGACGGGCTCGGCCGGCACGAGTGCAGAGTGAGTAGGCGGGCGACACTCGCTCGCCCGAACTGACCCGCCGATATCCGATGCTGGCCGAGTGTCATTCTCGAGTATTGGCTGCCGGGATCGCTTCGAGGCAACTGGAGCCGTCATTTTACTGTTAACCTCATACAATATCAGCTTTTCATTAAGTCGCTCAACCTGTGCAGCGTAGCTCTCAAACTTACTTTCATACTGCGATATTAAAGAGACAGCTTTGCTGAGTTGATTACGCAGAATAGCCATTTCTTCCCGTAGACTACGAATTTCCAATGATAAGTTCGCGGAAACTTCCTGTTCACTACTGATGGTACTTGATGTTGATGGTTTCTTTTTACGAAAAGTTACATTTGCATCTTCCCGGTGCTTTTTGGAGATTCCAACAGGTGTAAGGCTATTATCCCCGCCTTTCTTAGCAGCACAGCTACATTCAGGACATATCCAAGTGCTGGTTCCATCAGGCTCCGTCGTCTTCTTACCACCCGTGCAAAGCAGATGATACATTTTACTGCACCTCTCCAGCGCACACCGCAAAAAATCCTCATCGCTCTGTATTACACTACAACAAGCAGCGCAGTTCATAATTTCTTAGTAAATTGAGTAAGCAGTGCAATAAAAGCGTAAACACAGAAGTGCGATGCTATGAAGCGGCCGGGGTCAATGACCGTGCGTCGTCGAGCGGCAGCAATGTTCGATGCAGCGAGTTGTCGTAGGTCAGGGTGGTGAACGTTAGCAAGATTTTTAAATAGTTATTTGTTAATAACTTCGGTGTTTTACCTCTGATCTTCTTCAAATAACTTCCACTAAGTGCGTCTTCGACTCAGCTACACAATCGTATAATTTTCGTTGTAGAAACAGTAATTTAAACCACAATAATATTTAAATAATCACAGAGCGAACAAATATATGACTGCTTAGTATCGAGCGTACGGCGAACATTGATGCCATAGTGTTTAAGCTTTAATAGTAGGGTTTCGTGCTCTACACAATCAAACGCTTTAGACAAATCACAAAACACACTTATGGCGTTCTGAGAAGTCTCCCAGGCTTCAAAGATGTATTTTAGAGGCCTGGCACCCGCATCAGTTGTACTACGGCCCTTAGTGAAGCCATATTGTTCCGGGTGAAGCAAATTATGGGCGTTGAAGTGGTTAATCATTTGATTTAATAAAATCTTTTCAAAAACCTTACTTAGAGTTGGTAGAATGGAGACAGGTCTGTAATTATTAAGATCTGTTTTATCACCAGATTTGAAAACTGGGATGATTTTACTATATTTCAAGAGATCTGGAAATATGCCCGCATCTATACAATTATTAAATATATTAGCCAAATAAGGGGCTATAATATCTATTATCTCATTTATGATTTTAACTGATATTCCCCATAAATCGCCTGTATTTTTAATATTCAGGGATCTATAAATTTTAATGATTTCATTTGGTGTGGTATATTTAAATTTAAATAAAACACTACATTCATCAACAGTTTCTCTTAATAGAGTATAAGCTGCAGTTGGCGATGAATCGAGGGAATGAGTAAGCGCAATTGGAATATTTTGAAAGAATGCTTCGAATGCGTTTGCTACTCTTTTATCGCAGGTGATTTTATTGTTATCAATTATCAGCTCGAATTTACTGTCACGGGGTTTTTTTCTACCAGTCTCATTACTAATGATATTCCATGTGGTATTTACTTTATTATCTGATTTCAGGATTTTATTCCTAATATATATTGCCTTTGCTTGAATACAAACTGATTTAAAAAATTTTGAATACATTTTGACCCGCTCAAGAAATGCAGGGGAATGGTTAAATTGCTTCTCTTCATATAGTTCATATAACCTATTCCGACCTTTAAAAATACCTACAGTTGCCCAATCACTAAACTTAAATTTTTTACTGGAATCTATATATTTGTATTTAAAAAAAGTAAAGTAAAAAGCCTGATAAAAACTTGTTAAGAAGCGTCTTTCTCTTCGAGTTAATTTTGTAAACAAATAATCTGAATAGTAACAGAATTTTTTGCCACCATGGACTAAGCCACTTTGGACTATGGAATGTAGGTACCCCGCAGTCGCCAGGGAAACCCTACCACAGCAGTAAAACTTTTATGGGTAAAAAATATTGCACATATATTTCTCCTATTCCATGCTAATTTTCTCCCATTCTCTCACGCCCTTCATCACTTACGACCCGGCGACAAGGCGAAAACTTGATGGTCTGGAACCCATCTCAGGAGCACATAACACAGATTTATGGAATACGAGTTACCGCCTAATTTAATTAACAGTCGCCAGATGTCTCTAAACACTGCCTAATGCTGAACTATAACCACAATTAAATCTGTATTAAGTGTTGGCCTTATGGATAGAAAACAATTCTAGATGGCTAGATGCTGAATTTGCTAGTCGTCGAGTTTGAATACTTTGACAAAAGGGCAGGAACCGTGAAGTATGATAAAATTCGTTATATAAGCAAACGTCTACTAACTATAAACTAACTCTGCCAAAATTCATCTTTATATAAAAAGCAGTTTTCGATATTTCGTGTAGAGTGAGTGACCTTTCGCTTTTATATAAATATAAAAGATTAACAATAGGTATTACGTACATTTTTAACGTTGGTGATATCAAACACCAGTGACCTTCTAACCCGCGCAAAGTGCTGATTAAGGTGTCCGTATCATTCCAGTGGAGGACACCGTTGAAAGGGTAACTATTGAATTACACTTAATTATAGTGATTTCGTCGGTAAGCGGTGATAGCCTTGTGGTTGAGAATGAAGCCTCCTACTCGGGGAATCCAGGTTCAAATTCCAAAGCACTGCTGAATTTTCTAAGTAACGTGTGTATTAAGCATTTAAATAAGGAAAGGAAACCTGCATCATGGAGAGTTCGCAAAACTCAAAACTGTATGATGGCTGCGAATCAGCTTTTGGCCAGCATGGTGAACCTTAAGCTTTTCATTTTGAGAAGAGACCCGTGCTCAATAGTGGACATCAATGGATTAAGCTGAGATAGTAGTTTCGTTGACTTAAACTTAACATTATAGAACAACCAGACCATCAAATCACTAGCCATCAACACATAAACATGCTTATCTATCCGCGCGTCGTCATTACATCAAAAGCTGCTCAACCCGAGACAGATGTAATGTAAACACATTTTTTCCGTCCGCCGTATATGGGAGGAGTGTCGGAGCTGTCAAACTGTCCGTCTGTCCGTCTCGCGTCGCTCACGATGTCCACTGTTTGATCTAGGATCAACTTTGGTAATAGACGACTCCTCTTGTCTCTTACATAACTGGTTCTTTCGGTTTAGTTAGAAAGTACTAGTTAGAAATTATATGTTAATTATGCGAGTGCCTCGTCCTTTGATATTAGTATCTGAAATAAATATCTGTAAACCTGTAGTAAGCAGTAGATGCCACCACTCGCAGTTGAGAAAAAAAAAGAATTTTGGAAGTCAACGCCATCTATCTTGCGGAACCGTAAAAAACTATCCATTCATGCATTCGTTCGCCCATTCCTTCGTTCCCGCTCGCCCTCATTCGGTCCAGTGAGCCCCTCACCCTCAGTCGTCATTCGCAGTTTAGTGCTCAACCACTCGACATCTTCGTCTTCGTAATTTCAGCACAAAATATCAAAATGCCTAAACGTAGGTCACAAGAAGAGGATATTCAACACTATTATAAAAAATTAAAGAAAATCGAAAGAAAACTTCTCAAACGGCAAGGAGAAAATCAAGACATAATTAGTGATAATTATATAGAATCTGGAACAGGTGGGTATTTTCTTGTGCTTTAAACGGAAAAATTAAAATGCATTCTGAGCAGCCACTGGGGCTCCTCGACGCATCAAACTGAGATTGGCGTGCCTTCCATTTGGGATTGTTACCTAATCTATAAACGTTCTCGGATAATACCTGTTTAGGTATACACCGTATGGGTATTTACGCTACCGTAGTGTGATAATACCACGCGCATGTAGTGTGATGTTAGCGGATTATGGCTACATAGTTTAATTTTATATTTACCCCCCCTTGTAGGGTTAAAAGTTATAATGTAGTACATATGTCTCGAGGCTTCTACATTATTTCTTAATAACTTCCAGATACTCCCGCTTTAATACCAGAAGATTGGTTATCTATTAACAACGATTTCGAACCGGAACCAATACCGGGTCCAAGCACCGCCGAACACATATCAGGTCCGAACTTCACCGAACCCATCACGGGTTCAAGCGCCACCGTATCCATACCGGGTCCAAGCTCCGCACCGGATGGAAATCCGGACGATGATCTGTCCGGTCTCGATCCGGAGGTACTAAGAATATTAGGCGAAGACCCGTCTAATAATAGTAGTTACGGACCTGCTGTACGCAAAGAACTGGCCTGTCGGTTGATCCATACAGTTACACAGGGTGTAAGCAGGGAGTGTCGGAAAGAACTCAATTCTAAGTACCTCGTGCCGGAAAATTGCCCTCAAATAGAGGCCCCGAAATTAAATTTAGAAATTAAGGCAGCCATTGGGGAGTCTGCTGTCAAACGCGACGCAGGCATCGAAGCAAAACAGAAACAGATGCGGACCGCAATCGCTTGCCTGAGTGAATTGTTAAATGCTAAATTAAATTCACCGAGTGACAAGGACGAGTTACAAAAGTTAATGGACCTGGCGAGGTTACTTTGTGATATCCAGCACGCGGACTCTGTTACAAGGAGAAACTTTATCCTATTTTCATTAACAAACGATATGAAGGAGCACATTAAAACCACAAAAATTGATACATTTTTATTTGGCAACAATTTAGCGGACACACTAAAGTCTGCAAAGGCGGTCAACAAATCCGGACTTGACTTGAAGGTTAATACGTTCAGGAGTGCGGTTAATAGGCCTACTGGTACCGGAAATAGACCCCAGGCGCGCAGGCCGCCCGCGGGGCCACCGAGGAGCCGCGAGCTTGCTGCAGCGCGCCCGACCGCGGCGCAGCGCTTCCCGCCGCCGCCGCAGCCGCCGGCGCGGGCGCCCGCGCACTCGTCGAGGAACTCGCAGGCGCAGCACGCGACGTATCCACGTCGCCGTTAGAGACAGTTAAGTATGCTGGTCGTCTATCTGACTTTTACCACCATTGGTCCTTAATTACGAATGATCGAACTATTCTATCTTGGATAAAAGGCTATAAAATAATCTTTAATCAACCCGTTGTACAACATAATTTGCCACCGACACCGACATATTCGAGCAATGATAAATATTTTTATCATAAGGCTATTGACAATTTGCTTAAAATTGGTACCATATCTGAGTGTAGTCCGTGTATTGACCAATTTATATCCAGCATATTTCTGGTACCAAAACCGAACGGTGAAAAACGGTTAGTCTTAAATTTAAAAAAATTAAATAGGTTTATTCAAACCGACCATTTTAAATTAGAGGACCTTAGAACTGCATTAAAAATTGTATCTTTAAATTGCTATATGGGCACAATCGACCTGAAGGATGCGTATTTCATGATAAAAATAGATAAACAATCGCGTAAATATCTTCGGTTTTACTTTAATAATAAACTGTATGAATTTTGCTGTTTACCATTCGGAATTAATACAGCTCCGTACGTATTCACCAAAATATGTAAACCAATAGCAAAGTTACTTCGTTGTGCAGGTTTCTTATCAACTGTGTATTTGGATGATTGGCTTTTATTTGGACGGTCCTATCAAGAATGTAATCTCAATATGGTCATAACGAAAAATCTTTTAACCTCTCTTGGTTTCATCGTTAATGAGGACAAAAGCAGTCCGTTTCCCTCAAACAACTGTAAATTTCTAGGTATGATAATAGATTCAAAAAATATGCAGCTTCGTTTACCGACAGATAAAAAATTACGTATAAAAAATCAATTACATCAATTTTTAACAATAAAACGTTGTAAAATTAGAAAATTTGCTCAGCTGTTAGGTACATTAGTATCCATTTGTCCCGCAATCGAATATGGATGGCTTTACACGAAGGAGTTGGAAAGATGCAAATATCTTAGTTTGAAAGGACATGACGATTATAATCGCTTCATGAATTTACCGCAATCAATACTTCCAGATTTGAATTGGTGGCTTGATAAAATTGATCATTCTGTCAGTAAAATAAGATCAAATCAATATAAACTCGAAATATTCTCTGACGCCTCAACTTCGGGATGGGGGGGGTACTGTGACGGTAAGACTGCGAGCGGTCAATGGTCGAATTCTGAGCGTTTAAAACACATTAATTATTTAGAACTTCCTGCAGCATTTCTAGTTTTAAAAATCTTTACGAAGGATCTTTCAGATTGTCAGGTACTATTGCGTATAGATAACACTACAGCGATTTCTTATATTAATAGAATGGGAGGTATACAGTACCCTCATCTTACTAATATAACTCGCGACATTTGGAACTGGTGTGAAAATAAGAAACTATTTGTAGTTGCCTCTTACATTAGGTCTAGTGATAATGTTCATGCCGATTATGAGTCACGGAAGACTCATCCTGATATAGAATGGGAATTATCCGACGAGGCTTTTGACATCTTAAAACATAACTTTGGCATTCCAGAAATTGACTTATTTGCTAACCGTATTAATAAAAAATGTACCACGTACGTTTCTTGGCGCAGAGATCCTGATGCTATTGCCTATGACTCCTTCACAATTTCATGGTCAAATTATTTTTTCTATGCCTTTCCTCCTGTTGCAATTATATTAAAATCCCTTCAAAAGATAATCGCAGATAAAGCACAAGGAATCATGATCGTACCATTTTGGCCCACGCAGCCGTGGTACCCCCTGTTTATGTCATTGCTTATTTCGGAAACAGTGGAATTTCCTCCTAACAGTAACGCTTTACTCTCTGATTGCAGCTCGCGACAAATACATCGCTCGATTACCCTGGTGGCAGGCATATTATCAGGACGGCACTATCAAGGAGAAGTATACCAAAATCATCTCTAGACATCATGTTAGCATCGTTATCACCCAATTCAATGAAACAGTATGATGTATGTTTAAAAAAATGGTGGAATTTTTGCCGCAATAATTCTATTAATATTTATGAAGCATCTGTTCCAACAATTATATATTTTTTAACACAACTCTTTAATGACGGCTGTCAATATGGGACGCTTAACTCCTGCAGATCCGCGTTATCCCTGATAGTAAGTCAGAAATTAGCTAACGATGATCGGTTAAAACGGTTTTTCAAAGGGGTCTTTCGCTTGCGGCCCCCGCAACCGAAGTATAACGTCACCTGGGATACTAACATCGTTTTAGATAAATTGTGCACATGGTACCCTAACGAGAACCTGTCTCTTGAGAAATTATCAAATAAAGTTGTTACACTGCTAGCCCTCTCGACTGCAAGTCGCGTTCAAACTATTTCGAAAATAAAAATTTGTAATATTGAAATTGTTAATCGGCTTATTTTAATCAAGATTCCAGATATTATAAAGACGTCTAAGCCAGGCTCTAACCAACCTGTATTATATATCCCGTATTTTACAGAGAAAGCAGAAATATGTCCTGCTAACACTCTTAGGTGTTATTTAGAGCGTACATCCTCTCTCAGATCTTCTGACGAATTATTTATCGCAATAAAGAAGCCGCATAAATCTGTGGGAAGTCAGACTCTAGGTCGTTGGATTAAACGTACCCTAGCTGAGTGCGGGCTCGACACGCGCATATTCACGGCGCACTCCACACGACACGCGGCCACGTCGCGCGCGCACTCGCTCGGCGTCAATGTCGACGCCATACTTAAAACGGCTGGATGGAGCGACCGATCAAAGACCTTTGCTAAGTTTTACCAAAGAGCAATTGTGAGCGACAACGAAAACATTGCTTTGATAAATTCGGTAATCGACTAGATGTTTAAAAATCATATTTAATTGTATTGGATTAATTAACTATACCTGGTTTTCACTAAGCACACACAACCATGGTAATAGATGATTGAAATAATTTAGTAATCTTTTAATAAAATCCATTTTGATTAATAAATAAACAGTTTCTTTTTCCAAGATTGTTAGATTGTTGTAATTACATTAAGATTAATTATACGATTAGCTTCAGAACGCTGTCGTTTTATTCATTGATGATATCCCCTTTCCAAAAACTCTCAAAATCTACAGGTTTACAGATATTTATTTCAGATACTAATATCAAAGGACGAGGCACTCGCATAATTAATGATTAAACGAACATACATACCTGTATGTGATGTTCTATCATAATTATGCGAGTGCCGAGTCCGAAGATATTAGTATCTCCCTCCCGCCCAATCCATCAATGAATATGAAAAGCAAAACCTATTCTAGAAACCTACTGTTACTTTCCTGAGGATGATATTACTCCAAACTGAATGACGACTGAGGGGCTCACTGGACCGAATGAGGGCGAGCGGGAACGAAGGAATGGGCGAACGAATGCATGAATGGATAGTTTTTTACGGTTCCGCAAGATAGATGGCGTTGACTTCCAAAATTCTTTTTTTTTCTCAACTGCGAGTGGTGGCATCTACTGCTTACTACAGGTTTACAGATATTTATTTCAGATACTAATATCTTCGGACTCGGCACTCGCATAATTATGATAGAACATCACATACAGGTATGTATGTTCGTTTAATCATTAATAATATACGGCCGTTGCAAATGTTCTATCTATCATTACACACATATAAAACTCTTCCATTACTCAGTCACTGAGGAGACAACGCACAACCGAAACTAAGTATATACCTACTGAACGCAAGAAGCTGAAATTTGGTACGCATGTTCCTTGGGGAGTGTAGGGGAGCAGAAAGAGAGAATTTTAAGTAATTCCCCAAAGAGATAAAAAGGGGGATATCCTGAAACAAAAAATTTACACAGGCTAAGCCGCGGGGGAAAAATAGTCAATAATAATGATGTGAATCGTGGTTGACAATGGAATAATTTATAGTGATAAGAATGATCATTAATAAATAATTTGTATTGGGTACAAAAATCCAAATACCACTGACCGAAATAATCCGAATACCACTGACCGTAACACCAGCCTGTTGATCACTGATAAGTGACAACCGAAAACGACCAACGAATGTAATAACGGAAATTGCGTCATTAATATTCGCCCCCAAACCTCCCTCAAGCGTTGAGAAAGAAAATAATTAAAAGTATTTTTATTTTGAGTGTGAAGCGTTATTTATTATTTATTATTATTATTATTTTAAGTCATTTATCATCGCCACCAATATATAACTGTCCCACTGCTGGGCACGCGTTTCCTCTCTCGGTATGAAGAATACAGGCCATAGTCCGCCAGGTGGCCAAGTCTGGATTGTAGACTTCATACACCTTCGAGAACATGGAGAATTCTAAGTTGTGCAGGTTTCCTCACGATCTTTTCCTCCACCAAGCAAGCGAGAGTTAAATTCCGATTTGGTGCGTCCAGAATTCGGGTTACCCTTGTTTCGTAAACAATTTTTGATATAATTTTAATAAATCGAACAACGTTTAAGATAATAATCAGTTTGTATAATATCGTTTGACATAATTTTCATTTGATCGAATATTCATTTTGTGTAATATTGATTGACATAATGTTCATTTGATCGAATATTATTTTATACAATGTTCATTTCATGAAAATTGTTCAGGTTATAAACGCCCTAAAGTCGGCTCTGGCACTCGCCGGCCGCTGCCGCGGCACGCTCGATTCGCTCGCTCGGCTCGTGCGATGGTTCCTGTTAACCTAACACGCTCGTCGCTTCGCTCCTCGCTAACCTAATTACTTTAATTAAAATTAGCGCATTTGAACATTCGATAAAAAGATATTATTCGAAACAAATGATGATAAGAAATAAAATTATGGCAATCAAATATTCGATCAAATGAATAATTATGTGAAATGACTTTATTCCAACTAAAATTAGTCGAAGCGATATTCGACGAAAAGTTGTTATACCAAACAAGAGGCACCCCCAGAATTCACTGATATCACTTTATTTTCATTTCATTACATTTATTATTATTATTTCGCCCTAAATATACATTTAAACCCCAAATGGAGCTGTACAGGGACATTTAAAGCTTCCACAAGGCGTTTCCTTATCCCGGCGAAGTGATAAAATATGAATTTGCTAGGTAATATGTTATGTTTGTGTATTAACACTAAGGTTTGCATGTGTGCGTGAGGCAACAGCCCGCGCCATCTTGTTACATTAATTAAACAGTGTGCAACTAGCTACCGCGTTTGAATGGTCGTCCCCGCTCCCTTAAATATAAAACACGTGGCGGCGACTCGGATCCAGCGTGTTCTTTCATTTATAGTTCAAAATGTCGTTAGGGGGTTCCATTGGAATATTTACTAGCTTTGATCACCAGGTACAAGACTGGGGCAGTTATAAAGCGCGTCTAAATCAGTGGTTCATAGCAAACGACATTGACGCGGGGAACGACAAGGCGAAGGTCAAACGAAGAGCGGTGTTACTAAGTGCCCTCAGTGAATAGACTTTCAAACTAGCCAGGGACCTAGCACTGCCGAAGAAGTTAGAAGAAGTGGATTTCGATGCGATTGTGACACTTTTAGATAACCATTTTACACCCAAGCGGGTGGGGTTCGCCGAGAAGTCCATTTTTTATTCTTCCATGCAAAGGCCGGATGAGAGTCACACACTGCGGATTCAAGGATCTGGAAGAAGCATTACTCGACAGATTCATCATGGGCATGTTGCCTGGGCCGGAGCGCGACAAGCTATTCGTCCAGGAGCAGAAGGACTTCAACCTAGCGAAGGCCGTGGACTTAGCCGAGAGCGTGCGGTGCGCGCGCCTGGCGGCTTCCGCGCCCCCGGGAGGCGGGGCGCTGGCTGCCGCCGACGCCGGCGCGGCCGCCGCGAGCGCCGACGCAGTGTTTGCGATAACGAAAAAAGAAAAGTGTAGTGTGTGTGGGTTTTCTAACCATAAAGCAAATCGGTGCCGGTATAAAAACTATCAGTGCAAATTGTGTAACCGCAAGGGTCATTTACGTAAAATGTGTACCTCTAATAAAGTAAATTGTGTAGAGGAGGTAACGGTGAACGAGGGCGATGACGGTGAGTCGTTGATTAATTCTATTCGCTGCAAAAAGGGTGAGCCCATGATGGAACGGGTTTCAGTCGGCGGTCTGTTCTTAGAGTTCCAGGTAGATAGTGGTTCAGCTGTAAGTATATTGCCAAATAAAATGTATTATAATAACTTTAGTCATGTACCATTGGCGGCCACTAGTAAAAAGTTACGTAGTTATACGGGGGAACATAATATTCAAACCGTGGGTTATGTTTCACTACCCGTGTCGTACAACAATATTATGCAGGAACTGATTTTTTTTGTTGTACGAAACGGCGGCCCGCCGTTGCTAGGTCGCGATTTTATTACACTGTTTAACTTAAAGATCTCGCCAGTAAATACCATTCATTCGTCAGACGACTCGGAGGCTGCGTTTATTAGGGAACTAACCTCTAAATTCCCGAAGTTATTTTCAGGCAATCTGGGGACTTTTAATAAATACACAGTTGAATTAAAATTGAAACCGGACTCTAAACCAATTTTCTTTAAAGCCAGATCCGTTCCATATGCTTTAAAAGACAAAATCGACAAGGAACTGGATCGCTTGGTGGGGTTAGGTATTTTACGGCCGGTCGACCACTCCGACTATGCTTCACCGATTGTGCCAGCATTAAAAAAAGACGGCGGAATACGTATTTGTGCAGATTTTTCTGTCACTATTAATAAGCAATTAATAATCGACAAATACCCCTTGCCAACCTTACAGGAACTCTTTGCCAGGTTACACGGTGGAGTTCATTTTAGTAAGTTGGACTTATTAATGGCTTACAACCAGTTTCGTTTAAGTGAGTCTTCCCAAGAGCTCACGTGTATAAATACTCATCGCGGTTTATTCAAGTTCACTCGTTTAGTTTTCGGTTTGTCGAGCGCGCCGGCAATCTTTCAGCGAGCTATGGAGTGCTTACTGGCGGGCCTAGAAGGCACGGTATTTTTTCTCGATGATATTTTAGTTACGGGAGAAAATCAAACTGTGCATAAAGAAAGATTATTGGCAGTTTTGCAGCGCTTAGAGGATGCCGGGTTGTCACTTCAACATAATAAATGTGAATTTTTTAAGAAGGAGATATCCTATTTAGGTCACGTTATTGACAAAAACGGGGTTCGCAAGTCACCTGAGAAAGTCAGGGCTATCTGGGAAGCTGCTAGGCCACAAACCGTTCACCAACTACAGTCATTTTTGGGTTTAATTAATTATTATCGCAATTTTATACCGGACGCATCGTCGCTTTTAAGCCCACTTTATGACCTCTTACGTAAAAATGCAAAGTGGGAGTGGTCGGCCGCACACGAGAATGCATTCCTTACGGTTAAGAAAATTTTGATTTCCGATAACGTTCTAACGCATTTCGATCCGGCGACAACCCTAATTCTAACGGTAGATGCGTCACCGACGGGACTGGGCGCTGTGTTGTCGCAGATCGGTAATGATAGGTCGGAAAGACCGATTTCTTTTGCGTCAAGAACGTTAACATCGGCAGAGAAAAAATATTCACAAATCCAAAAAGAGGCGACGGCTATAATTTTTGGTGTTTGGCGCTTCCACCAGTACTTGTATGGCCGGTCCGTTCCATTTATTTTAAGAACGGATCACAGGCCATTATTGTCGATTTTTGGTCCACGAAGAGGTATACCTGAGGTATCGGCCAATAGACTGCAACGCTATGCGATGTTTCTGTCTGCTTATAACTTTACGATCGAGTACGTACGCAGTAGTGACAATAACGCGGATTTTTTGTCGCGAGCGCCACTTTCAGAGCCAGGGGAGGCGCGCGCGCCGTCCCCGGAGCCCGACGAGGAAGAGCGCGCCGCTTATGTTAATTTCGTGTTAGAAGGCAGCCTCCCCGTAACAGTACAGGAAATTTGTCGGGGAACTGAACGTGATCCCGTTTTAGTTAAAGTCAAAGACTATGTAATGAACGGATGGCCCAGGAAGCTTAACGATTCAGAGTTAAAACCGTATCACAGCTGTCGAACGCAGTTCTCGGTGGAGCGTGGCTGTCTGATGCGGGGCCACAAGGTAGTCGTGCCGGCAGCCCTACGAGACACGGTGTGTAACGAATTACATAGCTCTCATTTTGGCATCGTAAAGATGAAAGCGGAGGCTCGTAAACACGTGTGGTTTCCCGGCATTGACGCGGCGCTGGAGCGGCTGGCGGCGACGTGCGCGGTCTGCGCGGCGCTGCGGCCCGCGCCGCCGCACGCGCCTCTCGCGCCCTGGCCGCATCCGCCGCATCCATTTTACCGTATTCACATTGATTTTCTTGGCCCATTTCATTATCAAATGTACCTAATTGTGGTCGATGCATTTAGTAAATGGGTGGAATGTTTCCCCATGGCTTCCTCGTACGGTTCCAAAGCCGTTATAAATAAACTTAGCGAATTAATAGCTCGCGTAGGCATACCAAACGTCATAGTGAGCGACAATGGTATTTCATTTACTAGTGATGAATTTAAAAACTTCTGTTCTCTAAACGGTATAAAACACATATGTTCTCCCCCCTACCATCCATCTAGTAATGGGCAGGCAGAGGCTTTTGTAAAAATTATTAAAAAAGGGTTGAAAGCGACAATCATTAGTAACGAAAACAAAAAACCCGTCCAGGAAAGAATTTTAAAATTTTTATTTGATTACCGTAACTCTAAAAACAGCACGACCGATAAATCACCTGCTGAGTTAGTATATGGTCGTTCACTGCGATCCCGGTTACATTTATTAAATCCGGTTTATCCATCGCCCTCCTCGCCGGAACTTACTAAAACGGTGAATGTGCACCAGTCTTCACAGATTAAACATTATAAGGGAAAACTGAGATCTGCATTTAAGATAAATGATAAAGTTTTAATTACTAAACACAGTGATAATAATAGATTTTGTTGGATAGAGGGTGTTGTAAAAGAGAAAATTGGGACTGTTATGTACTCCATTTACGTGCCCGAATTGAATCGCGAAGTAAGAAGACACATAGATCAAATGCGAGTACAGGCGAGCCCCTCCGGAATTCATGTCAGGCGCAGCGTGGATCCAAATATCATTCCCGACCTGCCCTCCATTGGATCGTCGGCAGACCAATCGGCCACTACCAGTTCGACTCTCGACTCGACAAGGGCAGCAGAAGAATCGAGTTCGACCGTAATAGTTCTTCAACCGGAGGGAGAGAGGGAGTGTCCAACAGTTGAAGCGGAAACATCGACGACGACTGAATCGCCGGAACATACTGTTAATCCTCGACGTCAAGCGTTGCCCCGGTATTTTATTCGCCCTTAAGGGAACCTATTAGTTCCACCGGCGTAAGCGAGCCTAACCCTATCCAACAGAATCCTATGCCTAAACGTAATCGCCGTAATGTTAATTATAAACAATTTTTCTAAGGTAAAATGGGGTCACAGTTAAAGGGGAAGGAATGTTATGTTTGTGTATTAGCACTAAGGTTTGCATGTGTGCGTGAGGCAACAGCCCGCGCCATCTTGTTACATTAATTAAACAGTGTGCAACTAGCTACCGCGTTTGAATGGTCGTCCCCGCTCCCTTAAATATAAAACATAATAAAAAAGCGTTATAAATTAAATCGGTCGCGACAGCCCTACCGCGCCCTACGGCGATATAATGAGGCACATCCTACTTCCAATGTAATACAGCCACGAGTTGGAAATCGTTTACGGATTTATGTTTTGACTAGTTCGAACGTTGTGAGTCCTAGGCCAGGTACATACGAATCCTTGACGCATCTCTCATGAATAAAAATGTATGTATAAGAAATTAATTATCACTTGCATAATGAAGCAGAACAGCGTAAGGAAAAGGCAAAAAAGTTTCCCTCTATACGTATTAACATGTCATATTTTCTTTTAACCACACTTTTTAACCGACTTCAAAAAAGAAGGAGGTTCTCAATTCGACCGTATATATGCTTTTTTTTATGTACGTTCAGCGATTATTTCGTCGTTTATGGGCCGATTTTGATAATTCTTTTTTTGTTGTAAAGTAGATATGCGCAGTGGGGTCCCCTGATAAGGAAACCAGGATCTGATGATGGCATCTCAGAGAAATCGAGGGGAACTTTCGAAAATTGTATGGACAACTAGTGTGTTTGTTCATGTTATCATAAGTACATTAAAGCGCTACCATTTCATGAAGATCTGGAGTCGATCTGATGAAGCCGAAAGACAGTCGAGGGAACTCCTCAACGATTTACTGCAGTTATCTAGTGTTTGGGCTTCATTAATTTGTAGTGACGAGAAATTTACACTTACATGTTGAATTGAGCGCCATCTGGCGAGTAGTTTTTGAGTTATTTCTACTTATCATGATTGAAGTCTGTTATTTTTTTTGTAAAAAGCAATTATACTAACTCACGTTCAAATTCAAATTCAAATTCAAATTCATTTATTGCGTTATTACAGGTGGTATAAGTTAGTAAACATGTGAGCTTGTGTCTCTGTAACATACCTTAGAAGGTGTGCAAAGTTACATTTTTCAAATATTACGAATGTTAAAATAAATGTTAAAATTATTATTACAGTAAAATTAATTCTCTAAAATTATTAATGTCTATCATATAATATTAACAATCATCATTTATCTATTATCATTCGGTACTATTTAAATAAAATTTTAATTCTGTTAGATTTCAAAACATTATAGTAAAGTTTTATCTTTCAAATATTCATTTACGTCATAATAGCCTTTTTTAATAAGCGCTAGTTTCAGTCTTCGTTTAAAACACGTCAAGTTCATTTGCTTTATTTCGTCAGGTAAATGATTAAATATGGTAGGCGCTCTCGAATAAACAGTTTTTCTTAAACTGCTCGTTCTGTAGTTTGCATGTGGTAGAATATAGAACTTTTTCCTTGTTTTTCGTATGCATCGTGTGTACTTAATGTCAAATAGATTCGAGTGCTCTTTTACAAATACACATGTTTCATAAATATATAAGCACGGTAGTGTTAATATGTTGAATCTACAGAATAAAGTTCTACAGCTGTGACTTTGACCAACATTAGCCATCGCCCTAACGCATTTCTTTTGTATTTTAAAAATTAAATGAAATTCAACCGAGTTCCCCCAATGTATTATGCCATATCTCAAATTGGATTCCACAAACCCGTGATATGCCACTAATGCAGTCTGTATTGAAACGTTTTGGACAAGTTTCCTTAGCGCGTAGACGAAGCGGCTTAGTTTCTTACATAGGTAGTGGATATGTGGTTTCCAACTTAAATGAGTGTCTAAAGTTATTCCAAGAAATTTATGTTCGTCAACTTGTTCTATGATATGTCCATTATTTTGAATTGTCACATTTTGTATTTTCGATTGATAAAATTTAAATTGGATATATTTTGTTTTATTTAAATTAATTAAAAGATTATTATCATTAAGCCATTTGATATTATTCTCAAGCGCATGGTTTGCGGTACACTCTAGAGTCTCCGTGCTATTATTTTTTACTACTATAGTAGAGTCATCCGCAAAAAGAACCATTTTTTGATCTGTACTTTTTGGGAGATCATTTATATATAAAATAAATAGTAAAGGGCCCAAAATACTACCTTGTGGTACACCATACTCTACATTTTGTAAAGAAGAGAGAGCTTTAATTTCAGTTTTACTGTTTGGATCAACATAGGTAACCTCTGTATATTGTTGACGTCCACTGAGGTAGGATTTTAAAAGTTCGTAGGCTGGTCCTCTTATGCCTTGAATGTAGAGTTTGTTTAATAGTTTCTCATGGTGTACAAAATCAAACGCTTTTGACATATCCATAAATATGGATAGGACACTAACTCTATTATTTAGACCGTCTGAAATTTCTCTTAAAAGATGATAGATGGCTAGGTTAGTAGAATGATTTTTTCTGAATCCATATTGCTCTATTCCTAATATGTTTGACTTTTCAATGAAATCATATAAACGACTGTGTAAGGCCTTCTCAAAAACTTTTGAAATTACTGGTATGAGCGCAATAGGTCTGTAATTTTCACAACAGTTTCTTTCACCTTTCTTGAAAAGTGGTTTAATTACTGTTGTTTTTAATTTTTGAGGATATATACCATGAACAAAGCATAAATTAATTATATGGCTTAATATCGATGAGATATGCCTGGAACAAACTTTCAAGATCTTTGTTGGGATTTCGTCGTATCCTACACTATTTGTATTTTTTAGGCTACAAATGTATTTGTCAATTTCTTCAGGTGAAGTTGGATATAGAAAAATTGTATTAAGATTATGTTTCATTTTACTCGTATTAATTAATGGAATATTTTTCATAGTATTATCAATTTTATTTTTTACCATGTCAATATAATAATTATTAAATACATTACTAATGTCATATGGGTTACTTAAAGTTTTTCCATCGTGGTTTATTGACGTTATCCTAGAGCTAGGTTTGTTGCTTTGACCGTTTATAACTTGCCAGGTAGCTCTAGATTTATTTTTGGAGTTATTGATAATTTTTCCATTGCTTAATCGTCGTGATGTATTAATTACTTTTTTTAATAATTGTGAGAATACATGGTACTGACGTTTTCTAAGTTTACCTGAATTATTTTTGCGTTGTTGCCAATATAAAATTCTTTTACTTTTACTCGACTTTTTTATTCCCTTAGTAAGCCACCTGTTGACAGGTTTTAGAGATATTTTTATTCGTTTTATTGGAAAACATAGCTTATGGAATAGGATGATCATATCGTGGAAAAGATTAAATGACTTATTAACATCTAGTGCATCAAATGCATCCTGAAAGTAAATATTTTCTATATAATATTTAAATTTGTTTAAATTTTCCACACAATAGTCGCGAGTTTCAATGTACCAATAATTGGTGATCTTATCTTCTGATTTAACTCGAAATTTAATTAA
Organism: Hesperia comma; assembly: GCA_905404135.1. NCBI lineage: Eukaryota > Metazoa > Arthropoda > Insecta > Lepidoptera > Hesperiidae > Hesperia > Hesperia comma. Next base: position 8,096,572 of record FR990013.1, read on the forward strand.
TTGTGCAGAATGGTCTGAGAGACCCAGATGTAATACTTTAGAGCTGCAACCATCAATGTTATGTATAATATTATCTAAACAAGCTTTGCTCTCAATCCTAGTAACCGTATTTATCTCTATCTTTAAATTGTAACTAAGGAGTATAGTTTCAAACGTTCTTGACAGTTTAGATTTTTTCAATAAATCTACATTGAAATCTCCACAGAATATCACCCTTCGATTTCTAGCCATACAAATTTTTTCACATAATATCTTTAGTTGTATAATGAAGTTATCAAAATTTTTTGTGTCAGGTGTTCTATATATACAGACAATAATTGTTTTGTATGCTGGTAATTCTATTGCACAACATTCAAAAGTTGACTGGATTGAAAGTTTATTTATTTCATAGAGTTCCGTATAGTCCAAACCATGCCTAGTTAGTATGCAGGTACCCCCCCTTTTTTCTGGTCTTGAGTATATTGCGGCAATTTTATACCCCAGTATTTTTATATTACTTTCTTCCCCCTGTTTAACAAAGTGTTCCGTCAAGCATAACACGTCTACTTCTTCGTTAGTTGCTTCCAAATTTGATAAAGCTATTTCAATATCACTAATTTTAGGCAGTACACTTGCAATGTTTTGATGAAGCAAATGTAGGAAGTATTCTTGTCTATTCGTTACGAAATAAATCCTTATTATCAATGTCATTGCTGTCTTTGTATGTCTTGTTATTGTAAATTATTAGGTCTTATCTGTTCGAATTTTTGGTAATCGATGAACACATTACCTTCCATCCCGATGAGCTTGAAACTTGGATTTTTATAGCTAAAATTAAAAGAATACCGAAAGTATAATATCGTGAAAAAATGATTTTCAGGACCTGGACTCTGTTAATAATTCAACACCTATGACTTTATCTCGAGATTAGTTTCTCTTGTGTCATCAGTTCATTTAAATTTCATTTCTTTTTTATTTATTTTTCATAAGCAGATGTAAACAGATGCGACAAACCACAGATTTAACATGGCTTAGAAATGTCACAAGTGTGACCAAATTATAGCTCTTTCATGTTTTTTTTAAATGTTAAAAGCTGACAAACGGACGGGCATCATGGTTACGGCTTGATTAGTAGCCACCGTCTTACGGACTTCAGTAACACCGCAAGCATCAACAACACTATTTTTGAAGTCCCAAGCCGGAACATGACAAGACATTTGGCGGCTGCCAACCAAGAAGGTAGTATTACTCAATCGGCCTTCAGCCTTACAACCAAACACCTTACTACTAACTAACAATCTTTAATAAAAAACATGGTCTTTACAGTTTTTACATGGTCTTTACAGTGACCCATAAAAAGTAAGATGTAAGTAGACCGTATCATTTGTAACACATGGGTCGATCTCGTACGCGACGCGATGCTTAAAAGTGTTGTAGGTTTTACTCTGGTAAATTTAAGCGGACTTGATCTTTCTCATGGATGGATGGATGGATGGATCTTTCTCATGGATGGATGGATTTTCCTCAGGATCACTAAATGTTCAGAACTTGTTTTTTTTTTTGTAAATTAACATTAACTTAAATTTTTCTTTCTTTCTGTCTTTCTTCCCACATGTAACCATTTCTGTCCATTCCGCAGTCTATAGCCAGCGAATATCGGGCCACCTATTTTTGTGAGTAGATTGGTCGTCTGTCGGATGGAGTGACGCGGCGATGTCGCCGCGTGGGAATGCGGACCGTTTTATGTTGCTGTTTGAAATACGATGCGGCTCTTGAGCCTTGTGAAAGGAAGCTTCTTGACATCCCTTTGATTTTTAATATTTACAACGGATTAATAGGCAAATTAATGTATGACGCTACATACTAACACCATTTACAGTCTCATGTTTTTCTCTGGGTACGAAAAATGGAATTTAAACGACCTCAGGATCACCACAGGACCTCAGGATGTTAAGAACTTGTTTTTTTTTTTAAATTAACATTAACTTAACATTTTTCTTTCACTCTTCCTTTCTTTCCAAACGCAACCATTTCTGTCCCTTCTACAGTCTACGGCCGGCGAATATCGAGCCACCTATTTCTGTGAGTAGATTGGTCGTCTGTCGGATGGAGTGACGCGGCGGTGTCGCCGCGTGGGAATGCGGTCCGTTTTATGTTGCCGTTTGAAATACGACGCGGCTCTTGAGCATGGTGAAAGGAAGCTTCTTGACATCCCTTTGGTTTTTAATGTTTACAACGGATTAATAGGCAAATTAATGTATGACGCTACATACCTACACCATGTACAATCTCATGCTTTTCTCTGGGTACACAAATTGAATTCAAGCGACCTCAGGATCACCACAGAACCTCAGGATGTTAAGAACTTGTTTTTTTGTCAATTAACATTAACTAAACATTTTTCTTTCTTTCTTTCTTCCCAAATGCAACAACCATTTCTGTCCATTCTATACAGTCTACGGCCGGCGAATATCGGGCCACCTATTTCTGTGAGTGGATTGGTCGTCTGTCGGATGGAGTGACGCGGCGGTGTCTCCGCGTGGGAATGCGGTCCGTTTTATGTTGCTGTTATACGACGCGGCTCTTGAGCCTTGTGAAAGGAAGCTTCTTTATATCTGTCAACTTATCCTTTTGGTTTTTAATATTTACATCGAATTAATAGGGAAAATTAATGGATGACGCTACATACATTAGCCACATGGCGTCACACTGGTAGGCGTATTGGAGCGTGCCCCTCCCCCTTCCCAGGACCCTGGATAGAGTAGGTACCAACAATTGTTTCACCCTTTTTTTATTGGTTCACAAAACTGGACATAACACATTTTTATAAAACAGATTACAATAAGCATGTTATAAGAATATAAGTGTCTAAGTGTTAGGTCCTTTAAAAATTTGCCTCGAAAAATCCCATTTTCTCTCGTCCCATATCAGGACCTTTGCCCCTCCTTGGATCAAGAGCTGGGTACGCTCATGACCACACTAGGATATTCTTAGTCGTAGGTGCCAAGTGGCTAAGACAACACATAGAGACATGACATGTCATGTCACACTCATCCAGACCGAGAACAGAGATTCATAATAACTGTTATAACTTATAAAAGTTATAAAAAATCACTTCCTGACGAACGTGGTATATAGTACACAAAAACATAATTAATTTTCCGATGGTCAGTTCCAACGATTAGCAGTTTCAAATAAAGAAAAATTATGTACACGCGTTAGAAGTTATACTTCTTTAGCGTATGGAAATTAAACAAACCGTGAACTCATGAAAATGTTTCATACTAACGCCATCTATGAAACATTAGGATAACTTCTACGAGGTACTGTTTGTAACGTGTTGAAATAGCCGTGAACTCATGAAAATGTTTCATACTAACACCATCTATGAAACATTAGGATAACTTCTACGAGGTACTGTTTGTAACGTGTTGAAATAGTACTTCTATTTGTTGTCAGATGACGCTACTTTACATTGAAAAGGCTAATAGGCCAATCAGTATGAGTGGTTAGCCGGCAACTTCATACAGCTGCGCGCGCATCGCAAAACGAATTTCATGCTGTTAAAATTAGGAGTCGGTGAGCGCAAATTCACCCTCATCATTTTTCTATATCGCGCCAAAAGAAGTATAACTTCAAAAATCTTTCGCCTTAATACCTATATTGGATAAAACGACAACGAAATAATATAACTACAAACTCAGACCAATAAACTATAGCCAGAGCGCCGGGAACACAAGAGTGAAGCCAGCAAAAAGTAAGCCTAGCTCGCACCAATACGAGTTTTGTGTTCTAAATAATTAAAAATGAATGAAGCTTTGTGTTCCAAAAATAAAGTTTTAATTTGTTGCGTTCGGAAGACAGTTCAAACTGTCAACATAGGGCATTCTGTTGGTTTCGATGTGTGCTTTCGGCTTGCTTTTGCCGGCTTCACTCTTTTGTTCCCGGCGCTCCGTCATACCTGTTTATTGGTCTGAGCCTACAAAAGTACGTACGCAGCTAGGACTTACCTATTTTTGTTTTTATATATAAGCATTGTGATATATGTGGGAACTGGAGGATCTTCCGCCACTTCTTGCTCTTGCCCTTGTTGCTATCGGAACCGCCTGCGGACAAGCAAACAGAAATTTCAACACATTACTTGTACAAAAAAAACTGAGTACTACATTGACAAGTAATAAAAAGGGAACATTATCAAAGTAGACCAAATCAATTGAAGTGCATTATGAGAGATAACTCAAAAATTACTCTTCAGGTGTTCTTTAAAATTAATAGGGTCACGCGACAAGCACCACTTGTTTAATATAAAAAGAATGTTGAAAATTGTTTCACCCAGTAAATGTTATGCAGTATGCAGTAACATACTATCCCACCAAAAACATTTTCATGTAAAGTGTTGCCAAGACGACTGCGTACGGTTTACCTTGTGAAAAAGATATCAGATCTCATGTAGAGCCAAGCTTCTGAATCTACAGCTCTAACTCTACAAACCCTAACTTCACTAACTCTACATCTCAGTAAAAATGTATGGCACAGTAGTGCCCCCAGATTTAAAAAATTACTGCCAAATTGTGAACCTACCTCCTCCATTTTTTTTGAAGTCTTAACAAAACACACAATTCGCATTATAGAATTTGGCTAAATTAATAATAATAACAAGGTTTAATGTAACATTTGAAGTTAGTGTTTATACTTGAAAAATAAACTACGCCTTCACTCAACAAATCTCTCTTTAGTAGTCCCAACGGAAAAGGCAAGTAATTTTATTTTTGCCCGTTTCACAGTTACTTAGATTAATGTTAGTAATATCATAAATGTGAAAATTTGGCAACAAATAGTTTAGATCCTGTGTTATACGATCCCACATTTCATCCCCTGTAATGGATCTATTCCTGAGGGATAAGAGGTGTAATTCAGTATGGAGGTTATGTTAATTTAATGGATTACATGTTAATATTTTGACTATTTTAACGTAACTTCTAGGTATTAACTGTAAAATGTCTATTTTCTTTTTAACTCTCGGCGCAAAAAGAGGGGTATTAAAAGTTTGGCCTGTTTGTTTGTATGCCTGTGGGTCTGTGTGTCTCGTGGCATCGTAGCTGTCAAGCGGATTCACTGATTTCAATGCGGTTTTTTTTTCGTAAAAAGCCCGTTTCCTTGCTTTGGTTCTTAGCTTTGATAGAAATTGGTCCAGCCGTTTGGTCAGCCCTTTTCCAAAATTATGACAGGCATTTACACAGGTTTTGACATTCATCTAGGCAGTGAACAATAACAATAGACCATTTATAGCTGGGGGAAAGCTAATTGACATTAATTAATTAAATTGTATGCCATATGATTTTATATTGGTGCACTCGCTGTATAAAAGATGGGGCTATACAAAACGGCGGTCATCTCCACCAATCCGCATTGGAGCAGCGTGGTGGAGTATGCTCTAGGCCTCCTCAATAATGAGGAGAGACCCGTGCGCAGTAGTGGGTCATTAATGGGTTGTAGTCACAAATACAAAACGGCAAAGTATTTCTAAATTTTAACTTTACAGTTATTTTATCGGAACTTCCATATTTTCTGCTTCTAGGTCGTAATGTGATATTTGTTGAGGGAGACAATTCAATACTTTGGTCAGGTACATAATCACTATCAGAGTTTGATTTTGTGTCAGTGACTGTATCATATGACTCATCTGAACAATAATCTTCCATAGATTCATTTTCCTTTTTGTCATTGACAGTGTCAGTTATTTCCACAGGTACATAGTTTCTTTTTATTGTTGATTCCAGAAATACTGCATCCCTGCTTTTAATCACAGTTTTAGTGTTAGGTATTAAGAATCTATAGCCCTTTGTGTTGTTACAATATCCAATAAAAATCATTCTATGTGCCTTCGGGTCCCACTTCTTACGTTTCTCCTTGGGCATGTGAACCATTGCCTCACATCCGAATATGCGCATGTGGCTGATATTTGGTTTCTGACCTGTCCACAGCTCTTCTGGCATTTTGTATGACAGGGATCTTGTAGGTGATCGATTTATTATATAAACTCAAACTCAAACTCGTTTATTTCACGTAGGTATTTACAAATACGCTTGTGAATGTCATTATTTGATTCTACCGCCATTTTTGCAAAGGTGCCTTATATTCTTTTGTAATGGAGGAGAAAAAAAATGGCGAAAAAAAAAACTCCTCGGCATCTTTTAAAAGATCACTTACATCTACCTACAGTTTTATACGTACTAACAGGAGCGGAACTGGTCGCGGATGGCTACTTCCAAGCATCCTTGTCATTTAAATATTCATCGACTGTGTAATACCCTTTTTGTATAAGTCGCGTTTTAACATGTTTCTTAAATATTTGTATGGGCAAATCAGTAATGGACTTTGGCAATTTATTATAAAAGCGTACACCGAGCCCCACAAAAGACCGCTGTACCTTACGCAGGCGGTACGAGGAAGTTACTAAATGGTGCATATTTCGTGTTTGCCGATTGGTAATATCGCTTTTTTGTTTGTAAAGACCTAAATTTTTCTTAATAAAAATTAAATTGGTGTATATGTATTGGGAAGCTACGGTTAGTACATCTATTTCTTTAAATTTGTCACGCAGTGATTTACGTGATTTTAGTTTATATATTGCTCTAATAGCACGTTTCTGTAATACAAAAACTGTATCGATGTCCGCAGACTTACCCCAAAGTAATATACCATAGGACATAATACTATGAAAGTAGGCAAAATAAACAAGCTTTGCTGTTTCCACGTCTGTAAATTGTCGTATTTTTCTTATAGCATAAACAGCCTTACTGAGCTTACCCGCAAGTGTCGCTATATGGATTCCCCACTGGAGTTTACAGTCTAGGGTTATTCCTAAAAATACTGCTGAACTTTCAAAGTTTAATAGCTCATTATTCAATCTAATGTCCTTAATGCCGACTTTTACATTAGGCAAAACAAATTCTACACATTTAGTTTTATTGGCGTTAAGAACTAAGTTATTAATGGAAAACCAGTATGAAATATGGGCAAGAGTACTGTTCACATCGTCAAAATTTATTTTATCTCTATTAGTTTTAAATATTAGAGATGTATCATCTGCAAACAGTACAACATTAGCATAATTACTAACATGGAATGGGAGATCGTTTATATAAACTAAAAAAAGAAATGGACCTAAAATTGAGCCCTGAGGGACACCAATCGTAACTGGTGAGCCTGATGATTTAGCTCCGTTTATACAGACACTTTGAATTCTATGATTTAAGTAAGATGATATTAGATTAAGTGCCTTATTTTTTAGGCCATAATGACCCAGTTTCAAAAGTAATGTTTCATGTTGTACACAATCAAACGCCTTCGAAAGATCACAAAATACACCTATAGCATTCTGAGATGCTTCCCAGGCTTCAAAAATATGTTTTAAGAGCCTAGCACCCGCATCGATTGTACTACGACCTTTAATAAACCCGTGCTGCTCATTATGAAGTAGGTTGTTGACAGAGAAATGAGTGATCATTTGATTCAACATAATTTTTTCAAAGACCTTGCTGAATGTTGGTAAAATTGCAACTGGTCTGTAGTTATTAACGTCTGTTTTATCTCCGGACTTAAAAAGAGGTATAATTTTGCTACATTTCATCAGATCGGGAAAAGTACCCAGATCTACACAATTATTAAAAATTACTGCTAGGTGAGGGGCTACAACATCTATGATATTGTATCACACAGATAATCCCCATAAATCACCTGTTTTTTTATTTTTTAAAGACTGGAATGTTTTAATTATCTCTGCTGTCGTAGTATGCTTAAATTCGAACACAACACTAGACTTACTAACGAGCCCTTCTAAAAGAGTATATGCTGTTGCCGGAGAAGATTGTAAAGAGTTCGTAAGTGTGATTGGTATATTACGAAAGTAATCTTCAAAGGCGTTTGCTACTTCGTTATTTGAGGTTATTTTGTTTTCGTTAATAATTAGTTCTAGATTGTGGTCCCGTGCTTTCTTAGTACCGGTTTCATAAGTAATAACATCCCAAGTAGCTTTAATTTTGTTATCCGAGTTTAAAATTTTGTCTTTAATGTATAGCGACTTTGCATGTTTGCAAACGGCTTTAAATATTTTAGAATAAGTTCTCACATGTTCCAAGAAAGCCGCACTATGGTTATATTGTTTTTCATCATATAAGTCGTATAACTTGTTTCTACTTTTGAAAATGCCCAATCGCTAAATTTACTTTCTTTATTTATCTGAATAGACTTAAATTTAAAGATTTTATTAAATTCCTCATTGACATGTTTGAACAAAATGTTATAGTGATTCGATGGGTCTTTTTTAGTAAAAGCAAGCGAATTAGCAATCTTTGATGACATTCTGTCTCTAAAAGTTAACAATTTATTTTTAGTTATAGGTCTACATTTAATCAATTTCTTACTTTTAATAATCTGATGTAAAACAGAAATTCTTTGTCCACAGTGGTCGGAACTTAAACTGCTAAAAATTTCTCTTTCTAAAATTGGACAATTGCAGAAAATATTGTCGAGACAGGTAGCTGATGTCGCAGTTATTCTAGTTGGTTTATGAAAAAGTGGTATTAAATTAAAACACTTGAATAAATCTAACAACCTAACAGTCGATGAAGTTTGATTTAAAATATCAACATTGAAATCACCGCATACTATTAATTCTTTTTTTGATGTGCACAATCGCTTAAGTACATCCTCTAGCGAATCTTCAAAATAGAGGAAAGTAACCAAATATGGGCTACCATTTTGTTTTTGTCTCCAAAATAAAAAACTATTAAAAAATTAACTATTTATTGTTGACAAAATAATCACACATACATTTTTAAAGAGCTAAGTAACAATCATATGTTCTTAATATTATTATGTATTATTATATTGAGCATTAATCAAAATATCATAATAGACGCTAAATATGGAACAGTTGCTTAAATATGGGCTACTAACAAAATCTTATGATATATTCTACGAAAATAACAATTATAAATATTTATCTTTTATGAGATCAAATTACTTTGGTGGACAGAAGAATTACTTAATTTACTTACAAAAATCACATATCCAAGTGTCAAACTCTGGCCCAGCACAGTCATTATGTGCCCAGAGCTGACACATTAAACACCTTACCCACAGTTCACCTGCTGCATTTTCGGAAAAAAGTTCCTGACAAAACATACACGCTGCATCGGCAGTGTCAGGAGCCTCTCTTCCTATAGGGGCATCTGGTTCACTATCTGAATCAAATTGGCTATATTCCTTATTAGCCCATATTCGAAATTCTTAACTAAAATAAATTTGATCAAGTACTTTACGAATCATGAATAGCAAGCAGTAAATTGACCGAAAATCATAAAATTAAACATATATTCTGCGATAAAACACATAGTTACAGTATTTAGATCCAATTTCCTTTAATTAAACAACACATTGATACGTACCTTATAAAATTTTTCGACAGCAGCAAAACAAATATGGCCGAAACCGGCGACAGTTCGCGCGCGACTGACGAAAGGGAGTGAGTGGGATGTTAGAGCGAATGAATGCGATGGACAATCATCGTTTGTTGCGTCTTATGACTGTAGGTTTTCGAGAATTGTATGTAGCTCATATTAAAGCACTAGCTCACATTTAGTTACTTTCCTCTAGTTAAAGTCACTGGATGGGGGCCGGTATACACAGACTATTATATATCGCTCCAGTTCCACACAGGCCAGTTCAATAGTGCGTTCAACGGAAAGACTTACTATATCTTTTCGATTTTTACATGATATATCTTTGTGAACTAATATAAGTGATCCACCGCGAATTGCACTCCCTCTACAGAACGCACTTGACAAATTATAATTACATAACTTAAAACTAGTTTGGGAGCTCGACAGCCAATGCTCACTGATACATAAAATATGTATATTAAATTTCTTAACAAATAATTCAAGTTCTAATTCTTTGCCGGATATACCCTGTATATTTTGATGTACAATATTCATATTGTGAGGCATATCCGTTGTCTGTATGTCTAGTTTAAATTATTAACTGTACTTGTATTAGTACATGAGTCAGCTATACAAATGGTGGTACTTATACCACAATCAATAAATGTGTCAATAGACTGAGTTACCCCACAGGTAACTGTATCATTTATATTATAAGCTAGCAAAGTAGCGACATGTCTTTTATATTTTATTGGCAGATACATAGTATCCCCTGTCAATCTAAATGATTTTATAAATTTATTAGTGTCAAAATAAAAGATGGCATCGCTATGATGAGTTGTCAAATTGTACAGTAATAAGTTTAATCTATGTATGTGCTCATTTTGTTTTTTGTTTAGGCTATTGGAGTATGGAAAAGCACATATGATAAACTTGCATTTAGTACTGCTGTGTAAATGTACTAATTTTTCTATACATTTTATGATTTGTCGCCTTTTAATGTCCAAACTGTCACCAATCATTATGATTACATTTGTGTTTATACTTAGATCTTTAGGATTTATTTGACCAATTAAATAATCAAAGGTGGCCCCCGGTGAGCACTTGTTTATTAGAGAATGGTTTACATAAGGAGACATGATAGCCCCCAAGTCTTTCCCTAATGAATCAGAAATTATAATAGTGTTAGGAGAAGAGTGACGTATTTCCTGTCAGTAGAGGGGATTAGAGTGGGAGAAGCTATGAAGTCTATATAAGCGTTGGCGAGCTCAGTCTGCGGGCAATTCACGTCGAGTTCACTTGGCAAGGGGAACCTCTGCGCGTTTGTAAAGTCAATCTGCCTAAATCTGTAGTTTTGTAAATCGCTTACTGTTATTTTGTTTTAAGTTAATAAAATTGATTAAAATGATTAAGTTAGTTGTGTGGTTGTAGTTGTGTAATGTAATTTGGAATTTATTAAAAAGAATATAAGTTCTTGTGGTTGTAGTGTTTATTGTTTTTTTTTAGTTATTTCCACTTCTGGTTCCTAAAATCAGAAGTGGGATACGGTTTTCCACGTGACCTATTGCGCTTTGCGATCCTGAGATACGGCGGTTTGGCTTTTCAAATCAGTTACATAACGGTTTTTTCTGGTTATCTTGCAAAAGTGAGGTTATTTCATTTTTCTTGCTGTTACGTAAGTAGTGTGCGGTTGTGGGGTAAGGAATATAACAGATCTGGTGAGTACGTTCCAGTTTTTGTTTATTACCTAGTGATTTGAAACAAGTGTGCGCAATTGCAAATAGCTTGCAAACAAAATCTGTTTGTTTATTTTTACTATACCAGCTTACTTACTCGTGCTTAGTCTATTCTTAGCTTGACTAGTTGGTGCTCACACTTTTTGTTCCTTCGTAGCTTTTTGTTGTCAACGTAAAATGCCTAGACAAGTTCGTAAAAGTAGAAGTCGCACTAGGAACCGCAGTCCACGTCCTGAAAATAGTGCCGCACACTCAAATGACAGTGATTCTGGTTCTAAGCACCGGAATTCGCTTTCTAGACGTTCTTCAAAACGACACGATTCCTTCTTCGAACGCAAAGCCTGGCTCTTGCTGACAAAATTATTTTCCACGTAAATGAAAACCCGTTATTTTAAAATTCTTGATGAGTTGTGTTATGTTTCAACAAACCGTGAGTACATTTTCTTGAATAATGACAAAACTACCGTCGCGGTCTGGTCAAGGACAGACTGTACACTGTAAAATCTGCTTCGGAAACGTCACGTCCAACCCGTGAATGCCACACTCTACTGTTGCGAGTTACAGACTTAGACACACAGCCGGTTGAGCACGTTTGCTTTCAGTAATTTGTCACCACATTAACGTCATCATCGCGAACAGCGAATTAATAGAAAACGACGAGATCGTTCTCCGGATGGTGCATTGCGGAGCACAATGGAAGCGATCTTGTCTTGGCTTTCAGCGTTCGAGGAGCGGTCTGTGGCGCGGTCTACGTGCATGTACGTCGAACACCTAGCAGCCCATACGGGACGTCTCGCGGTCCACACTGGGCGCTAGAGCGGCGGGCACCTCGCAGTCCACATCGGACGTCGTGCAGTCTACACCGGGCGCTGACAACACCACCGCGCTGTCTGCGCCAAGCGTCGCCATACGCCTTTTCGGCGTCGCCCAGGTGACGCCCGGCGTGCTGGCACCGGCACCGCTGCTGCCGCGGCGAATCGTGCGCCGCTAACGCGCTGCGGCGACTGTAGTCGCCAGCGCGTCATCCATCGCCTGTCGTTGCTGTGCCACATTGACAGTCGAGCACACAGTCGAGTGTCTGATTGCCAGAAGCAGATGCAACAGAGCTGGTGGTCAGCGAAGTTTCGTCGACGCATTACGGTTCACGCATTCTACACATCGCATCGTGGAAGCGATTTACTCAATCGGAAATTTGGTGAGATCTAACCCACATTAATACATTTCAAATCTTGATCCTAACGTGCATAATTTTGATATTTGGTGCGCGAAGGTTAATCAAGGTAGAGCTTAATCTCTGTGATTATGGTGAGTGCCTATAACGTGTTGCCCTTTTGCCTTTGAGGCGATGTCTGTATACGGTTGGATGGTTTGTCTCCAGTGTTCGTACATGAACCATTTTTAGGTCATTATTTCAATTACTCTGCCTACAGAATAATAATTTCGCTAAATGCTTTTTGACCATGTGAAAACAGGCTCTCTTTGATTCGTATTCTGAATACGTGCGTAATATATGTGCGTAAGTCACTGTTTCGTGTAATATTGTGAAAAGGTTATCTGATGATCTAAAACACTCCACTGCCATTCAAGGTATTACAGACGAATTAGTAGCATTTCACCCGCTTCATTTTCAGGCTTCTACTATTATAAATTTGAAATAACTAAAGTAGACGTAAGTTCACACGTAAAGTGCGGATTTATGCTGCATTTAGAAAGCGATTCTAGGTTATAAGGAGTTGGAGACCAGGACCTTGTCTGGTAGAGTGCGGCCCCTATGGAACCAAAGCTAACATCTGGTTGTGGTTACCTGTAATGAGGTAAAAAATAAAACGCGCGGTATTGGTATGACATAGGTACTTTTATTTTATTACTTTTTGAGTTTCATGACTTAAATTTTATTTCGTTCCATGAGAAAATATGACCTTTTGTGTGTCTTGTAAACAGTGATCAAATACAACAACTGAGACATCGCAAGTCACAAAATTAAACTACTTACGTCCACAAAAATTGTTAAAGTTAATGGGGTAGATTAGATATAGTTGCGCCAAAAAAAAAACAGTTGCTGTTTTGCTTTGCTTTGTGAAATGATAACGTGATACTGTCTACAGTGCAGTGACTAAAACCTCGTTTGAAGTGTTCATTCTTGACATTAAAGTTCCGAAAAAAATATTGCATTCAACTTGTTAGCGGCGCTGAAAACCATTAAAAAAAAAAACATGTTTTTGCGAAACTTGACGAATTATTTCATTAATAGCGAGCACAATTAGCTTACGCAGTCAAAAATGTTTACAGACAGGTTACAAATTAACTTTAATTTACTAGTGCGAGTTATTCAGTTAGGTTTTTAATTACCTTGATACCAATACGTTTTGGTTTATCTCATGTATCGTGATGCAATGCACTTTGTACTCTGTGTTCCAGTTAAGTTTTTGAAGACATGCGGGGTCATTGGCGGAATGACATTATTCTGCATCGATAGCACGTATGCTATGCTGCCTAAATGAAGAGCGAGGACAGTTCTACCGCCGAGTGTTGCGCGGAACCACATCGTAGCCCGCGTGCGCGAGTTCGCTGCTGAAAAGCGCTGGCGCTGGCGAGTGACACTTTGATGAGCACTCCTCCTTGGGTATGACGCAGTATCACAGGTGATCTGTATTGTTCATTTTATTTTCTTGTAGCTTTTGTGAACAATAAAATTGTTCTCATTCTTGAGACATTGCGTACCTACCTACTTGCAAATTAGCATTGCTTTATATCAAGTGACGATTATCTGCTTTAAAGTGCTCAAAAGAATATGAGTAGACGTATTGTGCGTTTTTGCCTTAAACGTACCATAGGTATGAAATGTTATGCGTCAGAAATAAGTTTTTGTGATATCACCTTTCAAAAATGGAGTTCAGTCATATCCTTCAGCCATAATAATGCCTTTTACGTTTTAGCTGAGAATACTGGTCGATCTTAAATGAAATTGCTTAGTAATAAATAAGTCAGGTCAGGTACGGCCGAGTCCCAGGAAAGTACTACGCTTTCTTAAAACCGATCGTAAGGCAATTTTAAGGCCTAGTCAATTATGTAATGGTACATTCCTTGTTACGTAATTAAAACTCAATTGCAAGACTCACTAAACGTAAGACAAGTCGAAAAGTGTTGTCGTAGTGTCCTTAATATGATGCGCATCAAAGTAAATAAAACCAGTGGTCCGATGTCATGTGGAAGGTGCAGCTTACTGTAAGCACAATAAGATTAACGCATTAATGAAACGAGGAAGCAGCCACGTGTGTTTGGTATGGGAGCTCTTGTATTTGTAAGCAAAAGTTCGCAGAGTTCCGGCAAACTGGATTCCGGCATGATGGGTCCCTATAGTCATCCAGCAGCTTCCTCACCACCGTTATGAGCTGGAGCTTCTGGCGGGGTCTTATGGCAAGAGGACTCAGGCAGCTGCGGAACACATGGTTCTGTGGTGCGGAGAGTGGACTCCGGAGACGTGCGATGCCTACTTTGAGAGTAAGTGACCTCACTTGGTATGATAAGCTAACGTCGTGCCTATGTCATACAAGTGTGGATTTTACATGACAAGCTAACGTCGTGCCTATGTCATATGCCCGTATTCACTTGGTATGATAAGCTAACGTCGTGCCTATGTCATACAAGTGTGGATTGTACATGATAAGCTAACGTCGTGCCTATGTCATGTGCCCGTATTCACTTGTAAGAAATAAGCTAACGTAGTGCCTATGTTTCTCGTTAACAGAGATAGCTAACGTAGCGCTTCCTCTCTGGTGCTTATTCGAACTATGCTAACGTAGTGCCTATGGTTCATTGTGTATTGTTTTATGATTTAAACAGAGAGGATTCATTTTAGCAGTGTTTTACAACAAGGGTAATATTTGTTTTCATATGCAAATAGCAATGACGACAATTCTGAGTCTACGTCTGAGCGAGCTGCTATGTATGATGTGCAGCCTACAGACGAGGGGACGACTGAGCCCATGCCTAACACCTCCAGAGCTACGGAACCCCTGCAAACCTGGGAAGAGGAGAACGGGAGACGTCCTTCCATATAGTTGCCGTTTTTGCAATATGTGGGCAGGAGACGTCCTTCCACATAGTTGCGCAATGTGTGATGTGGTTTGTGAGTGCCATATCAAACAGTTGCCGTTTTACTATTTATTTCATTCAAATGTTTGGCGAGTTTAAGAAGTCCGGAATTCTTTAATTTGTGATGCATTTTTTTAAATTATTATTTTCACCTTGTTTTTGAAATACGTCTCTAATACAAGTATTGCATGTCTGAAATTACGAACCTTTGTTTTTCAAATTAATTTCACGAGACCTTTGTTGGTTGTACTTGAGTGCATTCTTGTACTTCTAAAAGTTACTTCGCTATATTTTTCTTCCAATGCTGCTTACAATTATTTTCATCACAGTAATGGTAAATAATTAAACAAAATCTTATAATGTAAAACTGAAAACGTCGGAGACATTGTGCCGTCTTCATGAATGGTGTAAACTTCACTAGTCACGCGCGCCTGCCTCACCTATGGCGTATCTTTTGCTTTTGAATTTACATATGCGCTTGCCTCTTTGGCTACCGGTGACGTGTGAAACTTCTAATGTATTCAATTATGAGATAACAATTTTCAAGCCTTGGTCGTGGTTATTTGAGCACAACCTTATGGCTATGACATGGAGCTGTAAATTGTTATCAAATTCAGGATTGCTAGTTGAATAGCTACAGAGGATTTGTTTTGCAGATAATGACGCTCGTGGCATCTCTTCACACTCCGCAGTTACGTCGAGTCGAGGACGCCTCGCTGTCAGGAGAGGCCGTGTTAGGAGAAGAGTGACGTATTTCCTGTCAGTAGAGGGGATTAGAGTGGGAGAAGCTATGAAGTCTATATAAGCGTTGGCGAGCTCAGTCTGCGGGCAATTCACGTCGAGTTCACTTGGCAAGGGGAACCTCTGCGCGTTTGTAAAGTCAATCTGCCTAAATCTGTAGTTTTGTAAATCGCTTACTGTTATTTTGTTTTAAGTTAATAAAATTGATTAAAATGATTAAGTTAGTTGTGTGGTTGTAGTTGTGTAATGTAATTTGGAATTTATTAAAAAGAATATAAGTTCTTGTGGTTGTAGTGTTTATTGTTTTTTTTTTGTTATTTCCACTTCTGGTTCCTAAAAATAGTATTTCTATTTTTATCTAAGTGATCTAATGGGGGGGCACACAAAATAGTATCCTGTATGACACTGTCACGCTGCAAGTTTGAGGAAGATGTACTAGTTACACTAATATTGCCCTGTGAAGGCTGGTACTTGTTGTTTAGTGACTCAAACTGGACAGGTTTGTTGTTGTTGCACATCTCAAGTAGGTTATCAAATGCGGAGATGTGCTCCTTGATTTGTTCCTGGGCATTTGTGTAAAGTTTTGTAATATTGTGCAAGGATTTCTCCAAGCTCTCAATTTTACTTTGCATGACTTGGGCTTCAGCTTCATACTGGGAACTATTTTGTTCTAATTTTAGTTGCAAATCTTTGAGTTCACTACTTAAATATTGACATTTCTTTCTTGACTGACTTAATTGTTGAGTACAATTCTTAGTTTTAATTATCTTTCTGGTTTTATTTATAAACTTTTTTACTTTAATATATTTTTTAAATTGTTTATTACTACCAAAGTGTATTTTACTTTTTAACGTCTCATCTCCAGTGAGATCAATAATAGATGAGTTTACATTATTATGTGAATTACACTCAACTAGCTCACTGAAAAGACTCTGAGTCGCACTCCAATTTTGAGTTTCCCGGAGTTGTTCCAACTGGCAAACAGTCTTATTGGCAATACTCAAACTAACTTCTAAATCATTAATGCGACTCAAAGCCCTCTCATGCTCATTACTACATTGGTGGAAGGAGTCAACAATGTCTTGAAGCTGGTCTCTTTGGTTTATGCATTCCATATACTTGTTATGGAGCTCCGTTAGTTGTTGTTTGTATTCAAAGTTGGACTGAATGATTTTGGTTATCTCAGCTTCACTTTCATCACGCTCTTGTAGTAGTTGAGAGTTCAGGTCTTTGGTGATTTTCAGTTCCTGAAGAGCCAATTTGAGTTTTGATTCCATGTCTTTTGCAGTAGCCTGACGGGTCATCATCTTGGCCATTTTATACTAAGAATATGCTGCAAAAATAAAGTAGTATGAGATCACTATACAGATTTATATTTATTTATTGTATCTCAGTTAATATCTGGCCTAAGTTGGACACTTTTTATTATAATGATATTATGAATATTCTGACAATGCAGTTAGTATATTTTTATGAATGGGAATAAATATATTTATAAACTAGTATCTATCTATTGTGTAGTGTGAAAGAGTAATCTGTCTGGGCCAAGGAAAAGTATTTGTCATCAAGTTTGTACTTCCACAGTCAGTCAAGTAAAACGAGACAAATAAATGGGCCGGTGTATATTTTGACGTTTCTCAAGCTTTGAGATGATGTAAAGTGTAATGTTGTTTGTAAATACGCAATGAAAATGTAAGTATTAAGGCGAAATTAAGCAAGAAAACAATACTTCCCAGGTTTAATTTCGTTGCGAATTCAAATATTGACGATGACAGTTCAGGCCGGCGACTGAGCGCAGAACATATGTGATTTTAATTCGTGTTCACGTCGTTAAATTCCTTATGTCACATATAAATCCAAAATAACACTCCTTAATTATCGATAATTACAAGTTTACAGCGTAATTAAATATGTAAAATTAAATAAATTGCTATTTTTATGCAGCAGCCTTATACAAGACGTTTAGTTGGCAGTGTTGCCAGCTGTGTTTTTATATATTTATATACGCTGCAGTATGCAGTGCTTCAGCCCAATAACATTTTGAGAGTTGAGCGTTCAGGAGCATACATTTTGCTCGTTCGACTAGCGTTCGGTTCATCCGCTCAGCTGTCCCATTCTGTTGTGGGGAATAAGGTGTAGTTGTCTGATGAATGATTCCATTTGCTTTTAAATATTGAGTGAAATTTTTATTGACATACTCTAATCCATTATCGGTTCTTAGAATTTTAATGTGTGTATTAAGTTGATTCTCAACTTCATTCTTATATTCCTTGAATTTTTCTAATGCCTCAGACTTGTTATGAAGAAAGTAAACATATAATTTCTTAGAATAGTCGTCTAGAAATGTAATAAAATATTTGGCACCATTCATTGAAGGGGTTTCCATTGGTCCGCATATATCCGAGTGAACCAATTCTAGTAGACAACTGCTTTTTGTACTTTCAGATTTGAAAGGCAATCTCGTTTGTTTGCCTTCTTGGCAAGTTACACAAGTAATGTTTTCAGCTTTTGACAAATTCACCTGATTAGTGGTTTCCTCAATTTTTCTTAATGTTTGAAAATTCAGATGACCGAGTCTTTGATGCCAGAGGTAAGAGTCTTCCTTTTCAACATCAGACATGCATGTGATAGAATATACACATTCTTAATGTAATTGCTTTTAATTATATCTTAATAATTTAGTTGCAGTTATAACTACTGTTATTTTATTTGAAACAAATGGATTTTTCTGACTCACTTAATAGATAAAGTATTAATCAAATAACAATAGAAATAGATTATTTTTATATACAAGTACGTATTTCCAAAACAATTTAAAATGGGAACAAAATCGTTAATATTCAGATGATGAATTATGTAAAAGAGTAATAAAGTTATACGAATATACAACACATTTCTCTTTTAAACACCATTAACTTGTGTCACTAATTGTAGTGAGCGCCATCTGTCGGTTCCAGATAATACTTTTTAACAAAATCTAACTGTGTCGCTAGTTGTACCTATTGCCACATGTCGATTATAATACTGTGATAATAAATAAATAAGAAAATACATGTTATGATAATTAAAAGGTCCTTTAAAAGTAATTTCTAATTTGTTTGTACTTTATTACGATATTATTAGGATTGTTATATATAAAATTTATATATAAATATAAAATTTATATTTTATATATATAAAATTTGTTATATATAAAAAAATGTGTCTGAATTTGCTGCATATAAGGAATTAATTGAATTTATATTTGCATGCACTTTTTTCTACAATAGTTTTATTTTTTAGACTGGTTTTGTTATTTATTGAGTATAAAATATTTATTTTTGTTGATTTGAATTTAATGAATTGAATGAATATTATCAGATTATCGCGTAAGCCGTGACTGCCTATAAGAGGAAAGGCACATCAACGAGGTTACTATGGTTGAGAATTGTAATATAATTTGTATGTGTACTTTCTGTTGGCATTCCAAATAAATAAATAAATAAATAAATAAATTTATATTCAGTTTTGTACTGTGACGTTTATTACATCAACTGACTTGGTCGGTTGACAGTTTGAAGGACATAAATACAACGACTTGGTCGTGGTTTGGTCAATTCTTGGTTGACTTTGGAAGGGAGCAGACCACCAGTACAAGTTAAGTAGATTTCTTTTTATTATAATTTTCTTATTACGTATTACGTATTTAGTTATGGTTTTAATTATTAAATAATAATAACTATTATTATTATTATATTGTATTGCTATTGCTATTTTATTTTACAGTTGAAATGAAACGAGATTGAAAAGAACTAATTTTAATGTAATTATATCGTTATTCTGCCAGTTACATAAGTTATTATTTTTACATGAGGTGTCATTATGTACATTATATAATTATGGTGATTAAGTTTCTTCCAAAGGTATTAAGAAAGAAAATCTAAAATAAAGTATAACCTTGGTCATAAATATTTGCATTTTCATTTCACTTATATTACCTTTGATAAACTTATGGTTAAAATGTTTTCGAAATATAAGTTATTACAAGCTTTTATTGCATTTTTACCTACACATACTATACTTTCTCTAGTTTATTAATTTATTTCATATATATTGATACAATTTAAATACAATATTTCTATCAATAACCTATATTATTTTTTAATAGTTTTATATTAAAACTATTATCAGAAGTGGGATACGCTTCCTGCACGGTCACTAATGTCTTTTTTTTGTGAGTTTCAGAATGGATATCTCTGCTGTACAAGACCTGCTCACAGCTATCAAGGATGCCGTTTCCGGTACGCGAAGCCTTGACGTCGCGTTGCCAGTCTTCGATCCTGCCACGAGTGACCTCGGTGCCCAGTCGTGGTGCAATAATATTGAAACCCTCTCTAAGGAATTTGGGTGGAGTAGCATTGCGACGGTCACCAAAGCTGGTAAGGCCTTTAAAGGCTCCGCTTTATTATGGTTTGAGACGTAGGATCCGACAGACGGTCGTTCTTGGGAAAACCTTCGATTAGAACTGCTTTATATCCAGAGAGAAAATCAGGCTACTTCGTAATACAAAGATTTCATTCACGGAATTACAGTTGATTGAACTAGTTTGTGGTAGTATAACTGATATCAATGTAAAAATGGCCTCTTTTAACAGCAATGTTATTAACACATTATCAAAGAAAGTAATTCTCCCTTTGCTAGCCCTATGATCTTGGTTAAAAGAAAAATGGAAGTAATAGGATGTGCATTGATTATAGAGCATTAAACAAATTGATTGAAAAAGACAGATACCCCCTCCCCTTGATTGAAGATCAAATAGATAAACTAGGAAATTCGAAATTCTACATATCTATTGATATGAAGAATGGCTTTTACCAGATCCCTGTTTCCAGTGATTAAACTTAATATTGAACACCATATAGCTACTGGTACACCCCGAAGTAATAGGCAAATGGAGCGTTACGTATCTAAAGTAATCTATATGCTTAGCACTATATGTAATGATCAGTCAGAATGGTCGAGCAAACTGCCCAAGGCACAATTATCCATAAATACTATAGTACAAAAATCAACTCGGTTTTCTCCTTTACGTTTACTAATTGGTGTATGTAGAAGCAAACGTAGGTACCTCTGGTACAAGCTAGCTTAAATGAAATAAACGTGAAATAGCAAAGCAGCGCTTACAACAATTCAGTAAGACGTAATAATAAGAATTTTAATATAGGTGATTTAGTATTTTTCAGTCAGGATCATAGACGGACTCTGAAGGGTCGTGGCAATATAAGGAATATTGTTATAGCTAAAGAAAAGTTACGATTTTGGCCTGGAGAATGGATTGATAATAACATTGCTGCTGAACATACATGTAAGTTTTATTTATAAGTTTTGATCAATTTTATATGTATATACATAATTACTATTACTATTGATATTTGTAAATTAGTAAAATATATATTTACTACATGGAAATATACCAATATGAAATTGCAGTAATCATTTGTATCATAATAAATTTGACATGATTGGAAACTTTTGCTTATATACTATTATTAGCATAGGTACCTTATTTCAGTATTTCTCTGAGCAAGTACATATGCAATAAATATATTATATATATATAAATAAATTATTATCCGCTGGAGAGCCTTCTACTTGGTGACAAGTTATCTCACTGACAGCGGGTGAATGTGACTGTCATGTCTATGTAGTTGGTCTATTATCCGCTGTATTATCCACTATTTGGTGTCAAGTTATCTCGCCGGCAGCGGGCGAATGTGACTGGCATGTCTATGTAGTGGTCCGCTGTATTATCCACTATTTGGTGTCAAGTTATCTCGCCGGCAGCGGGCGAATGTGACTGGCATGTCTATGTAGTGGTCCGCTGTATTATCCACTATTTGGTGTCAAGTTATCTCGCCGGCAGCGGGCGAATGTGACTGACATGTCTATGTAGTGGGTTACATTTTTTTTTATTTATTTTTTATTTAATCTTATAATAATTAGTACAACCTTAACCAATTACACTAATTATAATATTAAATATTGACATAAGGTATCTCAAATTCACAGGTACATAATAATTATAATTAACAATAATAAAAAATCATTACACTAATTAAAATAGATTATTGCAAATAGTTTAAAATTGATCAAAAATAAATTAAACTGCATATTTTATGAATCTCAGTGGTAAATAAAAAAAAATCATATTTCATATTATATATTTGATATTTGAGTCTGCTGTATTATCCACTATTTTTTGTCAATTATAAAGTGATTAATTATTTCATTTAACTAATAACTTTATGTAATTGTGCATATTGATGTAAGCTTCCCCTTATACTTTGAGGCAGTCATTAAGGAAAAGAGTCATGATGGCAATGAAATAAAACAGAACTTACTTGTACTCGATATTATATTGATACACCTCTTAGTTACAGCCTTGTTCACTTACACACTACACACGCACTATTTGACACTACTAAATCCTTGGTCGAAGTCTCGGAACCAACTGTCAAGGCGGGCCGGTGTCACCCCTCAGCAAAACCCCACTCGATTACCCCCTCTAGGAGTTCCTGTTTTTGACAGCACCGCCCGTCTATGGCCGTTGGTTCCGGTAAAGTCAAACCAGGTACTAAAAATAATAGCAATCAAATTACAAGTATTTGTAATAATAAAGTTAAACAATAAATATAATTAATAGTTTGGCCAGTGTAGCTTACATTATTAATGTGAATTAATCGTTATGTTAGTGAGTGTGTTAAAAATAATGTATCGTCTGTAAGTACGCTCACTTGTAAAATTACTAACATGATATTAATGTTTCTCAGTAAGTGATTTTTGTAATCTTATGAGAAATAAAGGATCTTAAACCGTAATTATCTCACGAGCAGCGGGTAAATGTGATTGACATTTCTATGTAATGGGTAGTTAATTAGTTATTTATATAAGTACTTCGGGGACGAAGTACAGTCAGTATGGCCGTGATAGAATATACACATTCTTAATGTAATTGCTTTTAATTATATCTTAATAATTTAGTTGCAGTTATAACTACTGTTATTTTATTTGAAACAAATGAATTTTTCTGACTCACTTAATAGATAAAGTATTAATCAAATAACAATAGAAATAGATTATTTTTATATACAAGTACGTATTTCCAAAACAATTTAAAATGGGAACAAAATCGTTAATATTCAGATGATGAATTATGTAAAAGAGTAATAAAGTTATACGAATATACAACACATTTCTCTTTTAAACACCATTAACTTGTGTCACTAATTGTAGTGAGCGCCATCTGTCGGTTCCAGATAATACTTTTTAACAAAATCTAACTGTGTCGCTAGTTGTACCTATTGCCACATCCTTACTAATATTATAAATGTGAAAGTGTGTTTGTTTGTTTGTTTGTTTGTTTGTTTGTTTGTGACGCTTTCAAGTCGCAACAAAGCTATTATATGGTAAGGTTTATGTGTGTGGGGATAGTTAGGAGGGTGGAGAGTGACGTAGGCTACTTTTTACCGCGAAAAAACATCCCATTCCCATGGGAAGATCGATGTTTTGTTAGTTGCTAGATATTTATTTTCGGAGTTGTTAATAGATGGCGTTAATTTGCAAGTTCTGAATTACGCTATGAAATACTACATGTAATTTACTTAAGTCATAGGCAAATGTAATAGGCTACTTTAGCTCTGCCTCGAGAACTCCCCGCTCCGGCTGTATTCAGTGTACCGCCCGCCCGCTGGCACTATCCTGTTGGCTGATGTCCGCAAGTTGCTGGACTCGCCAACACCGGTGGTGGGCGCGGGCGACTGGAACTGCATCCGGGGTGGAATAGCCTAGCTGCCAACAGAAGTGGAAGGCTACTTTTTGATGCCGCTGAACAGCACGGCTACACTGTCGAGGGTGTTGCACACCGTTACCGCGGCTCTGAATAAGAGAGAACGCGTGTGTGCAGTATTCCTCGACATGGAAAAGGCGTTCGACCGTGTTTGGCACGACGGCTTATTCTCTACAAGATCTCGCAGTCGTCGGCGCCCCGGAGTGCCGTTAAGGTGATCTCCAGTTTCCTCGAAAATAGAAGCTTCAGAGTAGTGGTTGAAGACGCCGAATCCACCGAGCGTCCGATCGCAGCCGGCGTCCCGCAAGGGAGTTGCCTGTCCCCAGTCTGCTACGCCTGCTACACCGACGACATCCCGGCGGCAGGGGGGGCGTCGCTTGCCCTGTATGCCGATGATGTGGCGCACATCACCACGTCGCTGAATAGAACCCACGCCATCGTCAAGATGCAGCGTGCGCTTGATGCCCTCCCCAAATGGCTTGCCGCGTGGAGACTGTCGGTGAATGTCGGGAAGACGCAGGCCGTGAACATAAGAGGATACCTCAACAGGCGGGACCCTACTCTGGAGCTTAACGGACAAGATATCCAATGGGCCCCACAGGCCAAATACCTGGGGGCAAAATCGACGGAAGACTTTCGATGAAGCCACAGGTTACGAAAGCCGTCGCGAATTCCAGAAGCGCGATGGCAGAAACCAGTGCTCTCCTCGAGCCTCCCTCTCGGACTGAAGCTCGGGGTCTACAAGACCTACATCAGATCCCGCCTCACGTACGCGGCACCGGCGTGGTACGCGCTCGCCAGCGAACCGCAGCGCAAAAGGATGCGCGCGGTTCAGGCGATTGCGCTCCGCCGGCTGACTGGTGCGCCGAGGTACGTCAGGAACGCCGTCATCCAGAGGGACCTTCGAGTCGAGAGCATGGACGACTTCATCGAGAGATTGGCACGCAACATGTTCGGGCGTGTCGACGCGTCGCGGTTCCCGCATCTGCAGGACCTGGCGCCGCTCCACACCCGTCCACCGGACCGCTTGCTGACCGCTTGCCGACTTGCTGGTTGCGCGGGACGGGCCTAGCACTGACTGATACTGGGGCTTCGTAAGTCGTCGCCCGGCGCTGATCGGCTCCTGCTGGGCTTCCCACCAGTGGGATTCACCCGGTAGGGCCTCGATCGCCTGGGTGGCGTGGAGATGAACCCCATCCCGTTTAAGACTCTGTGGCCTGTAAAAAGGCCGCCACTCACCGGACTTGACCTATTGGTTAACCACAGATGGACAACCAAGGGCCTTAGAGCCCAACCCAAGGACCGGCCCGTTTTAACGGGCCGCGAGAGACACCCCCAAAGGGGAACTAACTGTCCCGAGGGCTCCACACACCTCAGACAGGGTGGAGTGAAGAGAGCGAGTAGTAGGCTACTTTTTAGCCTAAATTCCTACGGGAGCGAGACCTACGCGGCTGTTACCTACGGGTCCCGAAGCGAAGCGCGGGCGGTTCTCTAGTGTCGATTATAATACTGTTATAATAAATAAATAAGAAAATACATGTTATGATAATTAAAAGGTCCTTTAAAAGTAATTTCTAATTTGTTTGTACTTTATTACGATATTATTAGGAATTTATATTCAGTTTTGTACTGTGACGTTTATTACATCAACTGACTTGGTCGGTTGACAGTTTGAAGGACATAAATACAACGACTTGGTCGTGGTTTGGTCAATTCTTGGTTGACTTTGGAAGGGAGCAGACCACCAGTACAAGTTAAGTAGATTTCTTTTTATTATAATTTTCTTATTACGTATTACGTATTTAGTTATGGTTTTAATTATTAAATAATAATAACTATTATTATTATTATATTGTATTGCTATTGCTATTTTATTTTACAGTTGAAATGA
The DNA here is from genome assembly GCA_905404135.1 of Hesperia comma. Classification (NCBI taxonomy): domain Eukaryota; kingdom Metazoa; phylum Arthropoda; class Insecta; order Lepidoptera; family Hesperiidae; genus Hesperia; species Hesperia comma. The sequence goes on from FR990013.1 coordinate 8,122,285, forward strand.
AACGAGATTGAAAAGAACTAATTTTAATGTAATTATATCGTTATTCTGCCAGTTACATAAGTTATTATTTTTACATGAGGTGTCATTATGTACATTATATAATTATGGTGATTAAGTTTCTTCCAAAGGTATTAAGAAAGAAAATCTAAAATAAAGTATAACCTTGGTCATAAATATTTGCATTTTCATTTCACTTATATTACCTTTGATAAACTTATGGTTAAAATGTTTTCGAAATATAAGTTATTACAAGCTTTTATTGCATTTTTACCTACACATACTATACTTTCTCTAGTTTATTAATTTATTTCATATATATTGATACAATTTAAATACAATATTTCTATCAATAAACTATATTATTTTTTAATAGTTTTATATTAAAACTATTACATGCATAGCTGCCAGGCATATTGAGCCTATACATGTTGTTGATAAGACTTGCCGTTGCAACAATTTGATTTCTGCTGTTAATGATAACACAGCCTTCCTTGTCAAACTTAACTTGACCACCACTTTTGATTATCTGACTCACAGAGAGTAAGTTGGTAGCGAGTTCTGGGACATATAAAACATTAGTAAACAATACTGAATTTTCTTGTGATTTGTTACCATACAATTTGAGGCTTACTTGTCCAGAGCTTTTCACTGATAATATCTTATTATTTGCTACTTTAATAGTTTTGATTGTTGAAATTGTTTCACATTGTAGTAACTCTTTGTGTTTTGTCATATGTGCAGAAGCACCAGAGTCCACAAACCAAGCATCATCATGACTATTTGCAGCTACAAATACAGCCGCATAAGTCGAAGTGTTTGCATTACATGAAGAGTGTTTCTCAATTTGTTTCCTTGGTTTTGACTTACAATCTGGACTTTTATGTCCGTACTTATTACATGTGTAACATCGAGGACCTTTAGAATATTTCTTTTTCTGATACTTCTTATGTTGTGTGGCAAATGCTGAAGAACTATTCTCAGAAGATCTTACGTCTTGCAGTAGTTTTGCTTTTACTGAGTCGGCAGAAATTTTCATTCCTGAGCTTTCAAATCGCTATAATCATTGGCTGATAGGTATCAGGTAGACCGGAGAGTAATATTGTGCCCAACCACTCGTCGTCCACTTTAAAGCCAATGTTCCGTAGCTTGTGTGCAGTCGTAATAATTTTGCTTACATACTCCTCCACTCCATTGCATTCAGTGAGTGAGGTAGTACACAATTCTCGCAGCAGGCCAACCCTGCGTGTAAGCCCGGAGTCATCGAATGCGGCTGACAACTTGTCCCAAACTTCCTTTGCGGAAGTTGCTTCTTGTATGTGAACGTAGTTAATAGGATCAACTAAAAGAATTATTTTACTTCTAGCTTTTGTATCCCTTTTTGGATCGGTTACAGTAGAGTTTTCAACACAATCCCACAACTCTTCATGTTGTAAGTAAGTCTTAACGGCAAATTGCCATGTTGCATAGTTTTCACGGCCAGTTAACTTTTCGATTAATGCCAATGAATTATTTCCTGCCATTTTCACGGAAACTGTACTGTTCAACCACGAAGAAGTCGGAAATTTGGAACAATGTCACAAACTCACAACCACGTTTTCACAGAGGTTATGTTTTACCGGCGTTCACAAATAAGAAATAAAGTTAATCCGCATATGACTTTGAGCACTATTCACTTTTCGGGCTATACTGGGCCCATAACCTGTTGTACTTTTAATAAATAACTGCTTAAGATGCTTGAATGAATTTATTTAATTTATAGGTACAATACGTTAGACATGACAGAATAGGAAGTTACACATAGAACATAGACACGAGCAATCATAGAGTAATCATAGATAGTTGACACAGATAAATGTATAGGCACAGTAATATGAAGGCGACAGATTTTATAATATGCATCACTTGCAAAATTTTCTCATCGTTAAGTAATATACCGGAGTTGCATTGACCAATTTTACGAATTTGACTGGCTGTACCAAAAACCATAAATTTAGTCTTTTTAGGATTCAAAATTAATGTATTACGTTCCGACCATAATGAAACGCGGGCCAAGTCCGAGTTTAACTTTTCCACGGCCACCTTCGTATCACCTGGCTTACACGATATATACATCTGCAAGTCATCCGCATAAATGTGGTACTTACAATGCTCAATGTTGCTGACTAGGTCCGCGGTATACAGAATAAAAAGCAGAGGACCTAAAATAGATCCCTGCGGGACACCACGACTAAGGCGACGAGGAGTGGAAATATCTTTCACTCCGTTGCAGTGTTGTTGTATTTCAACTTGTTGACAGCGTTTAGAAAAATAGCTATGAAACCATTTAACACTTTCCACACTTAGGCCATAATATGATAATTTAGATAGAAGAAAATTTATATTAAGCGTTTCAAATGCCCGAGAAAAATCTAATAGGGTTAGGATATTCCCCTCTCCCTTGTTTTGTGCCGTCAGAATATCGTCCACTACATCAATCAATGCCGTGGTTGTGCTCCGCTGCTTTCTAAAACCCGATTGGTTGTGCGGTAATATATTATTTGACTCAAGGTATGCGGTTAGCTGTTTACAGGCTATCTTCTCTAAGACCTTAGACAGACAAGGCAATATGCTTATGGGCCTAAGTTCAGATGCACAAGTAGGATTTGCGGACTTAGGTATCGGCTTGACGATTGCTTGCTGCCATATATCGGGGAAGGTATTCGACTCAAAAGACTTGTTTATAATAGCTGTTATAGTTGCTAAGCAGTCCGGTAGCAAGAGTTTCAACATATCAAGTGAGATGCCGTCACAACCAATGGCATTGGATTGAAGCGAACGCAATGTTCTAGCTACTTCGCCCTCTGTGACCAGTATAAATTTGAAGTTGGCATGAGAGAACCGGTTAAATTCAAAAAACGTAAGCGTGGACATGGATACGGTTGTTTTCCCAGGGATGTTTAAGAAATGCTCATTAAGTCTATTTGCATCATTAAGATGAGTAGGCAGAGAATTGTCTTTAGCTGGCTTAATTTGCACGTGTCTCTTAATGTGCTTCCACATAACTTGCGGCTGATTAATCCGAGAATTTACATAGAATTTAAAATAGGCAGTTTTTTCAGATTCTATGGCAGCGTTAACTATCGACTTTAACTCTTTATAATAGTTTATATGTGCATCCAATTTCGTCTTACGCGCTCTAATGTGGGCTACATCTCGGGTCCTCATCATACACTGCACGTTATAAGTAATCCACGGATAGCTGTTTGTTTTAACATATATCTTTTTTAGTGGCGCATACTCATTATACAGGTCAATAATTTTGTTATTGAAAGTGTTCAGCATATTGTTCACACAAAATGAAGACGTAATACTTGGCCAGTCAATAGCTCTCACTGATTTACTAAATTCGTCCATGTCAATGTCCTTAATTGGTCTGAACGTAATCCATTTAGGTTTAGATCGATCTTTCTGTATGTTAAGTTCACAAACTATAAACGCGTGATTACTGAGATCTTTAATGTAGTCAACCAGTGTGTGACATACGGGAGCATCTGTGCACACCAGATCGAGAAGGGTTTCACTATTATTTGTGAAATGTGTTGGTTCATCCACCATTTCAAGCAGGTTATAAGACGTCAAAAAATCTAAAAGCATTTTTGTGTTTACGCTATTCTTATTAAGGAGGTCAATATTAAAATCGCCTAATAATGCAATATAATCATATCGCATGAAAGAACCCAAGGTGTCAGATAAAGCTTGAAGAAATATTTGCACGCTCAACCACGGAGGCCGATATGCTGTACCGATCGCAATTGATTTTCCATTTACCTTAACATTCAACCACATTTGCTCTACCATAGGAGTAATCGGATGTGAAATAATACGAACAGTTAGATCTTGCCTGTAGTAGAATGCAACCCCGCCGCCTCTACCCCTTATTTCTGGAGGGCAGGCCATATGACGCATGCGATATCCTGGAACAGCTGGCGCTCTGCCCTCCTCCCCTTCCCGAAGCCACGTCTCATTTATGGCCATTACATCAACGGAGTGACGTGCCATGGCCACCAAAAACTCATCGTGGCGGGTACCCAGAGATCCCGGGTTTAAAAACCCAATTTTGATTTTTTTTCTTGTGTTAATCATTTTTGTATTTTATCTTATACGTTATATATTGCAAGCCGCATATGCACAGACAAATTGCTTTTAAATTAAACGCTATTGTGTAAAAATTTGTAAAGTATATTGTTGTATATGTACTTCAATACCACCGATGCACTGGCTCGACAACACACGATGTGCGCAGACGGCGTGTCCGCTCTCACCCTTGGCTCGCACGTTACTGACACCGCGCGCCCCGCCACCCCGTGAGCACGAGACAGTGTTTATAGCTATTAGGTACTATAGTTATAGTCTAGTACAAACACTACATCCCTTTCTTATCAAAATCTTTATTAATTATTTTGCAGGTAAACATACTTCGACAGTCAAATCAAATTTAAATTAAACATACTCCTAAATAATAATAATTAATTTAACAAATACGTAGGTAATTATTCAAAATCTAAGTAAATTATTAACTCTCATTATTTTCAATATCTCCTGTCTCATCTTCATTTCCTTCACCTACAGATTTCCATTGTCCTTCTATTCTTTTTAAATGCAAAACGTTCCTCCTTAAGGTTTGTCCAGTTTCCTCGTTCCTTACCGTAACGTCTCCATCTTTTGTCTTTTCTACAACGTGGGGTATTGGGTTATAATTTAAAGAAAGTTTGTTAGTCCTGTTCATTTCCTTTATATACACCTTGTCTCCTTCATTCAAATCCGAGTCCCGCGCCTTACGTCTCGTATCTCCATACTCTTTCCCCTTTTCCTTTTGTCCTTTATCTTTGTCTCTTATTTCTGTGTCATCGTCTTTATTACTAATGTCTTGCAGTGCTGGTATTTTGTCCCTGTTTAGTCGTCTAAAAAATAATTCCGTTGGCGTTTTGCCCGTCACAGAATGGGGTGTCGAATTATACATCATGAGATACTCATTCAAACATTCTTGCAAGTCTTTTTTCTCAAATTTTCCAATCTTTAAACGCTTTAATATGTCGCGATTTTGCCTTTCTACTTCGCCATTTTGTTGTGGCCAGTAAGGGATAGTATTAAATAGCAGTATGTTACAATTACTACCGAATGCTTTGAACTCATCACTGATGAACTGTCGTCCGTTATCGGCAGTGATTGATGAGGGGTAGCCTAATCGGCTAAATATTTCTTTTAGTAACCGAATTATTACAGTACTGGTAATAGTTTTCGTAATTTTTATTTCTTTATACCGACTGTAATAGTCTACTATCACTAAAAGATGTTCACCACCAGGTACTGGGCCAAGTAAGTCCATGGCGACATCGATCCAAGGTCCTTCCGGCAGTTCGCGACGCTTCATAGGAGCAGGTGGATTTGGTAACCCAACCAATGTGCAACCCTTACAACTCTTTACTAGGGTCTCGGCATCTTTATCTATTCTTGGCCACCATACTTTGCATCTTAACCGGCCCTTCATTGCCACGATTCCAGGATGCCCCTCATGTGCTGCATCTAAAACACTCTTCCGAAGCTTCAATGGTATGACCAATCTATTACCCCTTAAGAGCACGTTGTCAAAGAAACATAATTCATTTTCAAAGATTTTATACCCTTTAACAGATTCATCCCACTCATTATTGTAAATACCTTTTTTTACTTTGCGTATTTCCTCGTCTTCTTCCGAGTGCATTTTAATCTCCGCCATTGAAACTGCTCGAGGTCTTGCGTTTTCCGCGATCTGATGAACATGTTCATCAGCTTCCTTGGTCTCCGGTTGATTTTTATAACTACATAATCGGGATAACGGGTCCGCTATATTAGACTTACCAGGCTTATACTTAATATTATATCGATAAGCTTGTAGTCTTAACACCCATCGCTCTATCCTGGCGCATGGTTTTGACTTAGCTCCAAACAAAACCTCCAAAGGCTTATGGTCAGTGATTAAGTCAAATTCTTTTCCAAACAGAAACACATTGAAGTGTTCTATAGCCCAAACTATGGCCAGAGCCTCTTTTTCAGTTTGGCTATATCTGCGTTCGCAGTCTGTCAACGTGCGGTTCCCATACGCAATTACCCTAGGACCCTTACCGTCAATTTGAACCAGGACTGCACCCAGACCAACTGGGCTAGCATCAGCTACGACTTGAGTTTTGTCCTGAACATCGTAATAACCGAGTGTTTGGATTTTTGTCAACGCGTCTTTTAGTAATGAGAAACTGCGATCTTGCTCACTAGACCAATATTCTTCAATATTTGCCTTTTTGCCAAACTTCTGTCTCAATAGCTGCTTCAATGGTTCGGTCATGGTTGCCATATTAGGTATCCATTTATTAATGTAATTTACAAGGCCTAAAAAACTTTGTAATTCCTCTATGGTTTTCGGAACCCGAAATTTAGCTACACTTTCAATATATTTATTTAATGGTCTGGTACCCTCAGGAGTTAGTCCATGTCCAAGAAAATTTACCTTTCTCACTTTATATATGCACTAGCGAACCGCCCTCGCTTCGCTTCGGGACCCGTAAGTATCAACCGCGTAGGTCCCGCTCCCGTAGGAATTTCGGGAAGATAATAAACTCACCAAAATTAATTCAGGTTAAATTAAATTAAACTTAGAAATAAAGCTTACGACAAAATAATAGCAAAGTAGCAAAGGATCACAGCAAGATTAATTCAGATTAAACTTGGAAACGCGGCAAGTTTGGTATGGCAGTGGGTTCGACCAAATTTGATTACCATAAAAACGGTTCTAGTGTGTTAATCTTAAAAGATAGACATATACTGTCGTGGACATTTTTTTAGATCATTTCAAGAGGAATAATTCTTTCATACATATATTTTTGGTATCTTGAATCGTTTTCGCAACGCATGCAACGAAAGCCCTCGAGAATGAATAATTTTCCCCGTTTTTTCCACATTTTCCATTATTTCTTCGCTCCTAATTATTGCAGCGTGATGTTATATAGCCTATAGCCTTCCTCGATAAAAGGTCTATTCAACACAAAAAAAAAATTTCAATTCGAACCAGTAGTTCCTGAGATTAGCGCGTTCAACCAAACAAACAAACAAACAAACAAACAAACAAACTCTTCAGCTTTATAATATTAGTATAGATTTGTTGTCGTTAAGGAGAACATTATTTTCCTTAAGTACTTGTAACACTTTCTGAAGGCGCAAATCGTGTTCTTGCTCTGTTCGCCCGTAAACAAGAATATCATCTATGAAATTTATTGCTCCATCACATTTCAGTAGTATTTTTTCGAGTATCTTTTGGAATAGCTCCGGCGCGCAGGTTATACCGAACATGAGACGCTTATATCGGTAAAGACCTTTAGAACTAATAAAAGTTGTGATGTGCCTAGAATCAGGATGCAATTCCACTTGATGGAATACATTCTTAATATCCAGTTTAGTAAAATACTCAGCTTTTCTTATTTTCGGCAAAAGGTGTTCCATAGATGGTAATGGGTGATTTTCACGCAATATGGCCATATTGGCACGTCTCATGTCTACACATAGACGTAATTCCCCGTTATCTTTTAATATGGGTACCATAGGAGATATCCATTTCGATGGTCCATGAACTTCTTCTATTTTGTCACTATCTAGCAATTCTTTAATCTTGATTTCAATCTTTTCTTCTATTGGTATAGGTATACGCCGATATGGCTGCGAAACGGGTTTTTGTGAATCATCAATGGGTATCTGTACCAAAACATCCTTAAATTTTGGAAACGGTTCATTTTTTATATGGTTGACTTCAATACCTAGTTTCAAAACACCGAGATTTATTGCGCTCTCTTTGCCTAGTAAGTTTCTGGATCCTTTCGCAATAACGTATATGTGTGCACGCTCTTCCCGGCCATTCACCTTGATCACTGTCTCAAAAGACCCTACAATCTCCAATGGAATTTTACTCCCGTATGCAAAAAGCGTTTTGTCTGTTTTTTTATTTTGGCTTAAACATTTCACTCCTTTTTCTTTTAACTTTTTCCATGTCTGCTCCGTAATTAAATTGTATTTTGACCCAGAATCAATCAACATTTTTGTTTTTATACCTCCTACGTCACAATCTATATTTGCGTCATCGTTAATATTAAAAACGTAATCAACTTCATCCTCTGTTATATTATCAATTTCTTTTCTTTTCCTCATTTCTTTGTTTGGTCTTTCCCTTTCTTGTTTATCACTTTCCACTATTTTCCTCTTCCTAAGTAACTGCGTCTTGCAATACTGTCGAAAATGACCTAGTTTCCCGCAATTATGGCATTTTTTTTCTAATGCTGGACAATTTTTGTCATTGGAGGTGTGTTTTGAATTTCCACACCTACCGCACCCTTTATCCGGAATATGCTTGAAATTTTTACTGTCAAGCTTTGAAGCGTTTCTATTTCCTTTAAAAGAAGAAATAGCATTAACGTCATAGCTCTTATTTTGCTGTCCATATTCTTCCAATTGCCTACTAACGACTTCCAATGTGTTAGCTTCTGTAATGATCTTGTCCAGTGTTATGCTGTCACCAATTGTCAAAATTTTCTTTCTTAAATCAACGGACAAACACTTCTCTGCAACCTGATCTATTAAATGCTCTTCAGGCTTATCGAATTGGCATTTTTCCGCTTGATTCCTTAACCTGACTAGGAATTTTTCAAAATTTTCACCCTCTTCCTGTCTAATCAAACGAAAAACGTGCCTTTCATAAACTTTACTCTGCTTTGGAGTAAAGAAGTCGTTAAGTTTTTGTATTGCTATTTCAAAAACATTATTGTCATTTGTTGGTCCTGCGTTAGCTCCTGGCAAGTTATAGAATATCTCTTGGAGGCTTGATCCACCCAATAATAATAATGTCGCTCTTTTCTTAACTGGAGTTGTAATATCTGTTGCCTCTAAATAAATGTTTAGAGACCGTTTCCACCTTTCCCATCTCTGTCCCAATGACCCACTATCGCCTTCTAACTCGAGTTTTTCTAGTGGTGGTAAATTGCTAGACATCGTGATAGGTAAATTGGTACGACCTGAAAATAAAAATATATGTTTTTCGAGTTTGCCGCGTTTTCCAATTAAATGGTAAAGGTTCGTATCAATTTAACAGTTGTGATCAGAAAGTTAATTTGTAAAAGTTATTTCCAATTGAATGGGGGTACATTTGTACCAAAGTTTCCAATTTAATGGAGGTACATTTGTACCAAAGTTTTCCAATTTAATGGAGGTACATTTGTACCAAATATTTCCAATTGAATGGGGGTACATTTGTACCAGTTTTCCAATTTAATGGAGGTGTTTTATGTAATCACCAATGAAGATCATATCTACGATACCATATTATTATCAACCATATGTATGTAACATAAATAATTTATTCTTACTCAGATATTTATTTAAATACCTGTTATTTAAGTAATTATTGCACGGAATACCGGAATAATATAATGCACAACACCATGATCTCGCCGATATGACCCCATCACAGCACGCTTGCCGCGCTTTTGTCGATGAGAAAATTGTTTAAGGTTATGCTATTACTTAATTGTAATATTTTGTATTCGTTATCTACTATCTACTACTTACACAACACACAGGCAGCACAAAAGTAAGACGATATTCACAACGTTACAACGTATAAGAAAACCACACACAATACTAAGTATTATGTAGAATTTAATTTTGTAGAATCAACTCATGTACGAATTTACACCAAACTACACTCCCAGAAAACGGTCATTCTCCAATTCGGCGTTCTTTGCCTAATTACCATAACCTTTTTTATTTTTCATTGAGTTGACTGGAGCACATTAAAATATGAAACAATTCAAAGATACAAATTGAATAATTAATTTGGCATGTAACAAATAATGGTAGTTTTCTAGATAATGAGACTTAAAAAAATTATGAGTATGGTAATTAGAAAAAATAATATTTAATGCAACGGTAATTAGAAAATATCATCAAATCTATGTAAAATATGATAACTGAAATGATATTAACGCACATTAATAATTTATACTGATATAATAAAAATTAAAGCAATAGAATTATCGATGTCCCATTACACAATGCAATGGATGATGGTACACCAAAGCGGCATACTACCTCCTGGACAAGTTTCTTGGCCACGGTCTTCGCCTCTTGGTTCAGAGTTGCAAACAATGGCCGGAAATTTGCTGAAGTAGTCTTGAACCACGATGATGAATCTATTCCCGTCTTCAGTCTGAGGGAATGGCCCAGCAACGTCTATGGCGATTCTTTCCCAAGAGGCTCCGACGTTATACAGCTGTCGTTCCCATTGGGATCTAGTGCCGGGCCCTTTTACAGAAGCGCATACTGTACACTTCCTGCACCAATCTTCGACGTTCTCTCGACACCGCACCCAATAAAAGCGTTCTCGTATCTTTACGAGGGTTTTCTTGATGCCGAGGAGCCGGAAGTGCCATCGTGTACCTACTAGCTTCAGCAAATCAGCCACCTTACTCCTAGGAATAACCATTTGCAGGGTTTTTTCCTTCCGTTGAGTGACTCCCAGCTCCAATAAAGCACGCCATTCTCCAATATAAGGCTGTCCCACTGAGCCCAGTATGCCTTAGTCGTTGCGCTTGAGGTTGACACATCACTCCCCAGGGGCCTCTGTCCTTTGGCTTTCCATTCCATGATCAGGCTGAGGTCTTTGTCTTCCTTCTGAGCTTGGCTTACTTGCTCCTTTGCCCAAGAGTCGTCTAGGTCCTGCATCCTTATCACCCTAACCTCTTCTTTAATTCTTTCTTTAATGCTTGATGCAATGTCGACCTTCGGAGCATGGGCGTCGTGACAGGACGTCGGCATTCTTCGGCTTGCGCGCCGTCGGTGGCTTCGTAGGAGGTTTGGCGGTCTTCTTAGCGGCGGCAGCGGTGGCGGCGGCTTCTAGATCCTGGTTGTCGACTTGGGTAGCCGTCGACACTAATTTCGGTTGTTTCCGAGTCCGGCCGCTCATCGTAATATGACCTCGTTCACCGCATCCGTAACATATAGGCCCAGTACGAGGTTGAATCGCTGCTATGACTTCGTGCACCTTACGACCTTTATAGTCGCTTCGTACCGCTTCCACTTCAAGGGCATGCGCTAAATCTGCTTCCTATGTTGCGTGATGACCCAAGCGCACCATTGCTCTCACCTCAGGATCCCGTTTACCGCTGACAAACACCTCTAACACTTTGTCTTTGACCGGTGTGGAGCTCGCCGCATAGGCTGGGCGTTCGAGGTGCTCGATCTCTGTGGCCCATTGCTGCAGTCCTTCACTCGCCTTCCGTGACCGGTCTTTAAGCTGCGCGCGATACACGTCTTCTTCACGTTCTCAGGCACCAGCAGTGCCTCCCCTCGAAGAGCTAGGGTGAGTGCCGCTAACGAGTGCTCGTCCTCCCAGCCATTCCCACTAGCTACTTCGAACTGGTGCCTAAATGCCGTCCACGAGGTCATGCCGTCGAAACTTGGGACCTTGAATTTCGGGGCCCCAGGGCATGAACTGGTTACTGCCGTGTCCAAAACCTTTATTTTTTGCAGCTTGTTGTCCAAATCCATGAGCCTAGTTTCGTGGGAGTTGATTGCTGCGTCGTGGCTTTTGAGGGCTTGGTCGTGCTCGGATATACGCATTTTTACCATGTTTAAGATCCTCCTTCACGATGTTCAAATCTTCCTGGAAACCATCCAGCTTTGCATCGATTGTCCCTAGGCCTGCCTTCATGGTTTTGCGCTGGCTTTGCATTGCGGCGAGCCTTCTCTTTTCTTTAATTTCCTCTTTGGTATTTTTGGGTTTTTCCATCCTATAAATTAAATAACTTAAATAATAATTGGGCAGCATATTATATAGACATATTTACCGACAATGATAATAATAACCATGGGAAAATTTTGCATTATTCGCGGTTACAGTTCGTAAACGTGTATTAATTTTACATACAACGGTAATTATAAACATATGGTAATTATTATACGGTAATTAGAAAACGATAGAATTTCTTTAAAATGTCGAAAACCGACACAGTACGCAAATATTAACTTATTACAACGTATAGAGGCCAAAGTATTGTCTCAATTGCCATGATCAATTCGGGTTTAACCTAAAAAATCAAGTATTAAAATAAATAAAACGGTAATTAGAAAAGTTTTTAACCAAGGCTACGGTAATTATATACTCACGTGCTTCATTGGCGGTACACTAACGTTAGAGACGTGCGACTGTATATGGGCTATAGTATACACTGAGGAGACGCAGCGCGTACGGTAGTGATGTGCCAAAAATACTGTTTTTAGGGATTTACACCCGAGAGCACAAATTGTCACGGCAATTATAACTTTAGAGCGGACAAGTGGTTACTTAACGATAATTATTTATAGACTGCTTCTATTGAATCGATATTTTGTTATGCGATACACGTTGTATAATGCCATTTAAAACGTTGAATGGATCAAAGTTAATCTGTACGGTATAAAAATTACAAGCAAGTTTTAACATTAAGTTGGTGTGCGGACACGCCACGGTAATTAGAGAACACAGGTTCGCTGAGTATACATTAAATTAATTTGGTCTTATCTACTTAAAACAGAAGCCAATATTTTTGTATACAGCTAGATATGGATGCTAACTAACATATAAAAAAAATTCATGTTTGAATCTGATAATACTGTGGATTAATCAAGCCCGGACAAGTAAAACTTGCTAATCGGAGAATGGCCGAAAAATGGTTTATTAATTATTGTCGTTACGTTGCCGTGTGCGAGTAGGTAGCTTAATCAACTAGTAACTTAACAACTTCGATAAACAAAATTGTAAACACTAAGTACTAATAAATGGATAAACAAAAGTGTAAACACTAACTTGTATGGTGAGGTGATACCTATTTCACTTAATTCAATAGTGTATCCTTTCGGAAACCTTTTCTCCCTTTTATGTTTTTTTTTTTTTGGACTTTATCCTCGTCGTCACTTGTTGTATATGTACTTCAATACCACCGATGCACTGGCTCGACAACACACGATGTGCGCAGACGGCGTGTCCGCTCTCACCCTTGGCTCGCACGTTACTGACACCGCGCGCCCCGCCACCCCGTGAGCACGAGACAGTGTTTATAGCTATTACTATAGTTATAGTCTAGTACAAACACTACATATATGTATATTCGAATCCTGTAAATATTAATTAAAACATGGTAATATGCAAAATGTTTTATTAAAAAAAATCCTACCCCTAAAATGCAAATTATGCTACAGCACATCCAAACAGCGTACCGATCAGAAACGTCAAAACACACAATACAAAAACAAAACAACAGAAACAAACAAACAAACCACATTATGAGAGTTACGAAGTGGTGCAGCAGGGGGCGAACGAAAACTAGTAATTTAACTAGATTATAGTTTTAATTTCAATGTTAGAAATTACATTATTAATATACTTAAAATTAGCTAAAACTAGGGTGATTACGGTCGATGCTTGTACCGCAATGATTACAATGGAATGCTGACGTGATTTGGTTCCCAGGCTCGTTTCCGCGAACCGCCATATGATATCTTGCCTATACTAGTTTCGGATGCGGCGATGTCTGATTCCTTTGTTATTTATTGAGAAATTTTGAATTAAGTATGTATTATATATTAATCATATTAGGGATACGTAACACCTTCCTCCCGAAGACCAGCAACTATTTGAGTTACTTCTGGAACGAAAATGTTGCTGGAACCTCCATGGCTTTCATCAGGTTGTCTGGTTTTATTCTTCGATGTACTTTTTCATCTTCTTCTTCTTTGCAGAACAAAGATAAGAAAAGAAATATTTCATCTTCTGTAGGTACTTGTTGGGGTAATGCAGGGCTGATGTCATCTTTCACTTGTTCCAATTTCAATTCCCGGTTCCAGGTTCAATTTGAAGTTAGTTATTTCTTTCCTTTTTTTGTTGTTGGTTTTATCCTTCTTTTTTGTAGTTGGTTTTAATTCCCAATTATAAAATTGTATTAATTAAATATAATGACTGCTTCGGGCATTCAGCCTCTATGTACAGGTAAGAATTTTTATCGATATTTGAGATTTGGATATGGAGGAAATGAGGGATTGGTTAGGTAAAGGTATTAATACTATTATTGGAAAAACATATGTAGGTATATGTATAGGTAGTAAATTTTTAATATAAGCAATCACTATTATATAAAAACTACTATTAAAATTTTCGGGATAATCATAATTTATATTTGATTAAAAACTTTATTAATATAATAATAATTAATAATTATTAATATTATATATATTCCAATTATTTCCATTTTTTTAATTTAATTAATAATCTAATAGGTTGTATAATAAATTGTAAAGGCATATTAATAATTAATAAAAAATATCATTGTAGATATATACTTAGAGCAATTATAATTGTAAAAAGTTATTAATTTAATAAAGTTAATTAAATATCAAAATTATTTTCATTTCAATAATTTTACGTAATTATTGATCTTATTATCTGAAAAAGTTATCATTTGGTATACTTATTTCATTTAGGTACCTAGTGTCTTATCTAAAATTTCAAATAACCAGCTCTTTTTCATATGTTGGAATAAGCGGATTTCAATTTTGTAATCATAATTTTATTTTTATTAATTAAAATGATGTACATATAATATTTATTTAAATGTTAATTAATAAATTTATGTCTTTAAGTTAATCCGGCTGTTTAAATTTTTTTTGATTTAAATAATAATATAGATAAAATATGTACTTAGGCATATTAATTATTTATTAATACAAATTATAAATTGAATGAGACTAAAATTTCCTATTATTTTATTCTAAATTATTTCATACTTCATATAGGTAGATATTTTATATTAACACGCTTTTATTAACTTCACCTGTATGTTTGTATGTATGTTTGTATGTAACATTTCTGTTAATATCTTCCGTGCCCCTCAGGCGTTTTGCTTCAAATTCATAACGCACCTATAAACAGTTGATCCCTAATTTTCTAGACCCTTTCCACGCAAATCTATCGCGGATTTTCCTAAAAATAGGCGTTTTTCCTAACTTCTTTAATTTCCACCTTCCCTAGCCTATAACTTCCAAGTTTATCATCCGATTTCTTCCAAACCGACTTCGTTGTGCTTGTACAACTGCCCTGCGTCGATCCCACCGCTTTTCAAGCCAATCCGACGAAAAAAGTGAAAACCGAGTCATAGTGGTAGATCTCGTACAAGTTAATTTTATTTGTAACCGACTTCTTTGGGCGCGATTTTGACCCACTTTAAACGGCCAGATTTCGTTCAAACTTTGTAGATTTATCGAGTTCCGATGACATTACACTATTTTGATAAAATTATTCCAATTTTCAATATGCAAAATAAGAATTTAATTTTTTTTACTCTCACACTAATGCCATCTACCCATTTGCTACTGCCATCTACCCATATTTACGGGCAACTAGCTATAACTCCGTATTCAGATTGACTGCGTACATTACGTTTTACTAGATGGCGTTGTTCTTCTGTTTATTTGAATTCTAATTTATTACGGGAGTAATAGTCGATAGATCGATAGAGACCAAATAATAGTTTAAAATTATAAAAACAAGCTATTATAAATAAACAAAACTAAAAAGGAGAAAATAAATTATAGTTTAAAAAAACTAAAAAACACGCTTTTTATAGTTAACTGAACTAAAAAAATTGAAAATAAGTTTAAATAAATTTAAATTAAGAATAGTGTTAAAAATTTCAATAAATATGAATTAATAATAGTGTAAATAAAGAAAATATTTTATTTAAAAAAAAGCGTGGGGTGCATGGTGTCATTTTGATAATAT
This sequence comes from Hesperia comma, assembly GCA_905404135.1. Lineage (NCBI taxonomy): Eukaryota > Metazoa > Arthropoda > Insecta > Lepidoptera > Hesperiidae > Hesperia > Hesperia comma. The sequence continues at coordinate 8,138,150 of FR990013.1, forward strand.
CTTAAAAAGCACCCCACGCTTTTTTTTAATAAAATATTTTCTTTATTTACACTATTATTAATTCATATTTATTGAAATTTTTAACACTATTCTTAATTTAAATTTATTTAAACTTATTTTCAATTTTTTTAGTTCAGTTAACTATAAAAAGCGTGTTTTTTAGTTTTTTTAAACTATAATTTATTTAATTTTAAATTGTTCCAATTATATTTTTGTAGCCTATGAAAATTTTGGACAAGTAATTAAGTTTAATAGCTTTCTAAGTTCTTTATTAATTTAATTTATATCAATGGATAATGAATAAAAACTAAATACGTCATCATTTAATCACCCTAATTTTAAAATATTATAAAACTTATTTTAATTAAACTAAAATACTCAATTTTGTTATCAATTAGAATTTTCGAAATTAATATCTAAATTTACGTAATAAATTACTTTAATGAAATTGCGTAATTTTCGTTACTGATTTAAAGTGATCTAAAATGAAATTATTATTTTAGAGCAAATTAATTACATAATGTATAAAAAGGATTGAATTTAAAGGAGAAGGATAAATAGGACGCGATAAAATTCTCACTGTACTTACAATAAATTAGTAGTCATCGTCCGATCGCTTCGGTATCAATGTTCGGATCCAAAATCCTGCTGCAGCTCTCCAGGTTCTTTGTTCTTCAGCCTCCAGCCCGAAAAATCGATTTTAGATATTTTCGCACCGGTTGAAGATCCTTTTCGACTGCGCCAGTTACGAAGTGGTGCAGCAGGGGGCGAACGAAAACTAGTAATTTAACTAGATTATAGTTTTAATTTCAATGTTAGAAATTACATTATTAATATACTTAAAATTAGCTAAAACTAGGGTGATTACGGTCGATGCTTGTACCGCAATGATTACAATGGAATGCTGACGTGATTTGGTTCCCAGGCTCGTTTCCGCGAACCGCCATATGATATCTTGCCTATACTAGTTTCGGATGCGGCGATGTCTGATTCCTTTGTTATTTATTGAGAAATTTTGAATTAAGTATGTATTATATATTAATCATATTAGGGATACGTAACATGAGTATAAACATATCGAAATAAATATATTGCATCAAATGCATGTTTAAAGAATCAAAAGAGTTTCGGTTTATATAATAACTATCACAAGAAAAAAAAATAAAGAACACAAACGCGAGTAAACCACCAACTAAACAAATCATTACAACAGTTTGAAAAGGGCAAACAGTAATCATAAAAAACATTATACACATAACAAAAACACAAAATATACCATGCAATAAAAAATCTCTAAGTGGACTGCAGAACCAACATTTCAGGCCCGAAAAACCTTTGAGATGTCGGACTCAGTCCTAATACGAAAGGCCTTAGTGTTTGGATCGCGGCGCGCATAGGTACAACCCTCACGCGTCCACACAAAACGCCATTGCCTAAGTTGCGATTCTTTTCTCGTTTTATAAAAAATTTCCCGATTTATCTTCGTCATATGCTCATTAATAAAAAAACGTCGTGGTTCTGTATCTAAATTTAGACCGGCCGTATCCGCCGTCCGACGCACTCGTGCTTCCTTTAGGAGCTGGTCCCGTGTTTGACGACGCGAGAGGCGCACAACAATGGGTCGCGGTCTGGTTTTGTCAGCTGTACTCGGCGCGTCCTCACGGCCACGGCCCACGCGAGTCACACTAACGACCTCTTGTTGAGTCAGCTGAACCCCGACTTTTTGCGCTAACGCCATCACTAAGTGCAGCAAATTTTCACCCTTGGCCTCAGTCACGCCACTTATAACTACATCGTTCATATACGACGCCTGGTCACGATCATTAAGCTGATTCTTTAGTTCAGCCACTTCTTGTTCTAACTTAGGAACAGTCGACAGCGACGAGACACCAGATTCACGCTCCTCTAGACAAACTACTCTTTTTTCGACGTCACTGACACGGGAGTTCAGATTTGCAAAGTTTTCGTTTAACTTAACGACCTCCTGGCGGAACGAAACCATCTCCTGAAAAATAGTCCCTAACTGCTTTCGTAAAAGTCGCATTTCCTTTGTCAAACTATTTGGATCCTCATTATTCCCTTCAGTGGCGGCCTCTACCGGTGTACCCCCAACATCCGAGTCCGCCGTATCACCAGAGCAGGTTGAAATCGGTGTAATGTTATTAGTGGCGCTAGCAACGCTCGGCCCCTTTGTCTTCTTACACTCATTGCAACTCCACTTATTAGGCAGCCTTGCGTCGGCACTGATTTTGATACATTTTCTATGGTACAGTTGTGAGCATACAGTGCACCGAGCCCCGTCGCATGTAGAAGCAAAACGGCCGCAGAAGTTGCATTTGCTAGTCATCTTAATTTCACGATATTTTTTTGAACTAAGATGATATCGAGTAGTTGTAGAAGTTATGGTGGTCGATAAGAGATGGCGTTAAAACTAACTTTGTGAAATGTATTTATGCAGTATTGTGACTTTATGGTTTTAAATTCACTATCTCAGTTCAAAATTCCGTCACTATGCCACACCTATATCCACAAAATACACTAATCCAAATATATAAACTGCAAACTGCAAAAACACTGAGAACAACTGAGAATGACACTGTCAAATTATGAGTATTGCAGTCAGCTGTTTTGATTTAGTAATTTAACACTAAAAACACAGATCTTCAACGGTTACCGATACACCAAGACACCACACAACTATACTGTTCATTAAATATAAAGATTTCGTATCGTGAGATAAACTTTGGAAAGTAAAAACAATTTATTTAAACAGAGCGCTATAGAAACAGTGTCAGCTGACCGAGCTACCCTCACACGTCTATGTCTTCACACGTTTATGTCTTCGCGCAGGCTCTCCATTGCTTCGCGCTGGCTCTCCATCGCTTCGCGCTGGCTCCGCTGTATGCTTTCCATGGCTGCTAGTAAGGCGGCCATATCGAATGCACTCGGTGTCGGTAGTGATGCAGCTGATGTAGTCGATGGTCCAGCGGTGGTCTCCGTTTCCATGCGGTCACGACCCGGCGACTCCATCCGCGCGGCATCCAATGCCGTCTGCCGTCGCGTGCGAATCCCGTCTTCACTTTGCGGTACTACAGGCATTCCGCTTCTGTCACCAATTGTTACGTGTCAGGTCAGGAGTAATGGGTTCGAGAAAATGCCAAAATGTACCACAAAGACTTTATTGTACTCGTAGATCCACAAATTACACAACGTACACAGTACATACCAAAACACTCTGCACGTAAGTACTTGTAAACACACACGTCGAACACTGTGTCGCTCGTAGAAATCACTTCACTTGACTTGACCGAGTGCCCCTTTTTATACCACTCACGCACCATTCATGGCAATCGAGAATATTCTCGCTAAGTCTGGACCCGCGTCGAATAAAGTTCGAGTATGTTCCTTGCAACCGACTTTCGCCCGTATGACTCTTGCCGTAATGGCGAAGCGTCGTGCGCGTAGTTTCGAGATAAGACTTGTCGAGGTCCTGCATCCTTATCACCCTGGCCTCTTCTTTACCCTCATGCTTGAAGCAACGTCGACCTTCCTCGGAACATGGGCGTTGTGACAGGGCGTCGGCATTCTTCGGTTTGGGCGCCTTCGGGGTCTTCGTAGGAGGTTTGGCGGTCTTCGTAGCGGCGGGAGCGGCGGCGGCGGCTATTAGCTCTTGGGTGTCGACTTGAATAGCCCTCGACACTGATTTCGGTCGTTTTCGAGTCCGGCAGCTCAGCCTTATATGACCTCGTTCACCGCATCCGTAGCAAATAGGCCCAGTACGAGCTTTAATCGCTGCTACGACTTCGCGCACCTTACAACTTTTATACTCGCTTCGTACCGCTTCTACTTCCAGAGCATGCGCTAAAGCTGCTTCCAGTGATGCGTGATGACTCAAGCGCACCGTTGCTCTCACCTCAGGATCTCGTATTCCGCTGACGAACGCCTCTAAAACTATGTCTTCGACGGGTGAGGAACTCGACGCGTAGGCTCGGCGTACGAGGCGCTCGATCTCCGTAGCCCATTGCTGCAGTCCTTCACTCGAATTCTGTGACCGGTCTTTCAGCTGTGCGCGATATGCATACTCAAGGTGCTTTTCCCCGTATCGAGTTTCCAAGGCCTTAAACAGCGACTTAAAGGTGCGTCGATCGGCGGGCAGGTTCTCAAGCACCACCAGTGCCTCTCCTCGAAGAGCTAGGGCGAGTGCTGCCAACGAATGCTCGTCCTTCCAGCCATTCGCACTCGCAACTACCTCAAACTGGTGCTTAAATGCTGTCCACGAGGTCGTGCCGTCGAAACTTGGGACCTTGAATTTCGGGGCCTCATGCCATGAACTGGTTGCTGCCGTGCCCAAAACCTTAACTTTTTGCAGCTCCTTGTCCAAATCCACGAGCCTAGTTTCGAGGGAGTTTACTGACGCACTGAGGCTGTTGATCGATGCGTCATGGCTTTTGAGGGCTTGGTCGTGCTCGAAAGTTCGCACCTTTACCAATTCCAGGTCCTCTTTCACGACGTTCAAATCCCCCTGGAAACCATCCAGCTTTGCATTGATTCTCCTTAGGCTTGCCTCCATGGTTTTGCACAGGCTCTCCATGGCTTCGCGCTGGCCCTTTATGTCTTTGCGCAGGTTTTTCATTGCTTCGCGCTGATTCTCCATTGCTTCGCACTGGCTCCGCTGTATGCTTTCCATGGCCGCTAGTAAGGCGGCCATATCAAATGCAGTCGGTGTCGGTACAGATGCAGCTGATGTAGTCGAAGGTCCAGCGGTGATCTCCGTTTCCGTGCGGTCACGCCCGGGTGACTCCATCCGCGCGGCATCCAATGCCGTCTGCCTTAGCGTACCAATCCCGTCTTCACTTTGAGGTACTACAGGCATTCCGCTTCTGACACCAATTGTTACGTGTCAGGAGTATGGGGTTCGAGAAAATGCCAAAATGTACCACAAAGACTTTATTGTACTCGTAGATACACAATTACACACTGTACACAGTACACACCACAACACTATGTACGTAGGTACTCGTAAACACACTCGTCGAACACTGTATCGCCCGTAGAAATCACTTCACTTCGCACTGGTATCGCTCGTAGGTATCGCTGGTATCTTCCTGGTTTCGCTTCCGAAACTAGAATGTCCGCCGTTTACCGAGTGCCCCTTTTTATACCACTCACGCACCATTCATGGCAATCGAGAATATTCTCGCTAAGTCCGGACCCGCGTCGAATAAAGTTCGAGTATGTTCCTTGCAACCGACTTTCGCCCGTATGACTCTTGCCGTAATGGCGAAGCGTCGTGCGCGTAGTTTCGAGATAACCGCGCTCCTATTGTTCCTATTGTCCGCCTGGCATGTTTATGGCCCCTATTGTTTATTGTTTAGCGTGGCAGATACGCCAGGGCTGTCACATTACGTAACTTGTTGTCTTAAGTATTTATTCCCAGAATGTCTCTGAAAACCACCCTTAGGGTCGGTAAAGAGGACAGCTGGGGACCGTATTTATGTGCTGAATAAAGGTTCGATCTATTTACGGCTCCGATAAATTAATGTCACATTCTATTGGTCCCTTTAACTAATAAAATAGTAGAAACCCGTCCTTATTGCGTTTCCTATAAGTGCTCTATAAACTTGTCATTGGGGAATTTATAAATATCGGGAGTACCCCACTTCTATAAATAAAATTTCTTAGAGAAAATCCATACTGCACTCACCTCTCCTACTGTCCCCCTGCCAAATTTTATCTGCATAGGTTTTGAATTGAAAACGTCTAAAAGCATGACACATTGCCACGTTCCGCCGAGGGTGCAAGCGAGAGAGCGGTACAAACGATAGAGAGGAACGAAGCATAAATTAATATTAATTTATCGAAAAAAAAGAACAATTAACTCTTTTGCATACAAAATAATGGTAATGTCAATAATATTGAACTATTAATTCAATTCATAAAAGCACATAATTATGCAATTTGTCATCAACGTTTTCTTAGAACATTATCACTTAAAATCATCCGTACACACATCCGACATTACTGACAAGATTTTTTTTTCGTAGAATTAAGATATCAAACGAGATGACAGCCCCTTTCTGCAGCCGCGTTCATTTCACTTCATTAGATTAGCCAAACGGCCGCAAACGGGGACTCTCTATGAGTTAACCTCAGTTAACCAATGATAACGTGAAGAAAACCACAGAGGAAAATATCCTAACCCTTGCATACCTGTATCCTATACCTACCTTTCAGTCCCCACACCACATACAAAAGACTAAAAATAACATACTGACGTTGAAATAATATGAAGGACGAAAAACAATGACGTAAATGTGGTGTATAATTAAACAGGAGGTTACTATGTGCCTTTGAATCGGTAAAAGCGTCGATATATCAGTGATCGTATACCTGTGGTGGTTTTGCCGGGAGTTTTCGGGTTGTTGGCGGCCATCCAAGGGCCTATCCGTCAATTACGTGACACGGGTTTCATTTTTGTAGTCCTCCATGTCCCGTTGTCACACGAGGTCACAAATATGTCACGCCTCTCTGAGATTGTCGATGCTTATGTCTTTGTGACCCTTCCCCACTTTAGCGCTTCATTACGGGTTGCAAAGTAACTGTGTCGTGGCGTAGGTACTCGTAAAGTGGTAAATTAGGTACCAAACGGTTCCTTTTTTAACCGACTTCAAAAAAGGACGTTCTCAGTTTGACCTGTATGTATGTATGTATATTTGTGCGCGATTATCTCGCGTTTGGTTGAACCGATTTTGATGCGGTTTTCAGCATCGTGTTTATCAGACTTAAAAGAAGGATTTAGGTATATTAACCGCGTTTTAATAACTGAACCGATTTTTACTTTTCGGCGTTACAGTTGGTGCTATTTTGTTAAAAGTTATCTTGAAATGTCTCGCCTTAACAGATTACAGATTAATCTACTTTGCATCTCGTAATGAATGGAAATCTCGTATGATAATGATAATGTATATGGACGACCCGGATGGCGCAACACGTCGGTTCGCTGTTCCGAGGGTCCTGGGTTCGATTCCCAGCGAGGCGGAAATTTGAATGATGCGTTTAAATTTCCATTCTCGGTCTGGGTGTGTCCTTGTCTTGTGTGTTGTCCATGGCACCCACGACACAGGGAATCCTATTGTGGGGCTATGAGTGTGTAGCGTTCTATTATTCTGGAGCACGGGTCTATTATCCAGGTCCAGTATGAATAGGTAGTGGTGTTAGACGCTAAGCCTGGGAGGCCTCCGTATTCACAAAAATTTTCGCCGTACTTCCGAACCCACCATTGCCCAGCTTAGGTCTGGCTAATGCCAGCGGGGTTAAAAAAATTCTGCATACCAAATTTCAGCTATCTAGGATGTTACATGGGTCTTGATGGCCCAGTGAGTCAGAGACAAATTTCGACATATTTTAGTGACAATCTGTTCTCATGGTTACATTTTGCCCATCTATGGTTTACAAACCATACAATGCATACTGAAAGGTTCAGCTACAATTAATTTCACTCTTCACTCCAGTGGAAGTCTGTTGATGCCGCGGGCATACACATCGACCTTACCAACTCCACAAATTAATTAAGGCGAGATGCGAACTATGCTCCACTAGGGTTAGCACATGTAGTAGACATGTATCATAGGTTTTTCTCTGTTGGAGGTTTTTTAAATTTAAAGTTTAAAGTTATATGAAGAAAGACGTAAATAGTACATTATGATACAAGTGCGCGAAGTTGGTCATTACAGTCGAGGCGGTATTGCACAGCCCGAGCCGCAAGGCGAGGGCTGTAATAGAGCCAAGACTGTAATGAACAAAGCACACGCGTATCATACGACGTTTTTCAACACACTTGCGAGGAAAAAAACAATTAGGTATCGACATTTTTCAGTCACAAATCAGCAAATTATAAACGAACAAATGTTTGCACAAAATGGCGCGGAGGTTTATTTTATTTTTTCGCGCGCCGTATCTTTGGTTGAATAACTATGCGCGCGCAGGCGCGCAGGTTAAGTCCAGAGGCAAAGAACACCGCCATTCAGCCACAATATATTAAACTAAATAATTATGTATAGGAATATTATAGGAATTTACGGTAATTAATGATTTAAAATATTGTATTTTTAAATGCTTTAATAGATAATTAGATGAAGTATAATCTTATCATATCAGATTTTGACTAAGTACAACAAGTTTATTTATTTACAAAATAATAAATCTTTTGGTAACAACCTCTTTACGGATATTAAAAAAAAGTGGAATAAGAAAAACACTAGTGCGGCAATGAAAAGTAAAACGCACTAGTGTGTAACAAACCGCATTCCGGGCGTAAGACTAAAGAAAAAATAGCAACTTTACGAGCAAGTGTGTTGAAAACATAATAAAGACTAGTTTTAATAGCGGTTTAATTGTTTCTGCCTTTAAATTCGTTCTAGAACATTGTTCATGTCTGTCGCTATTAATTTTGATAACGTTTTAGAGTAGGTTCGTAGAAATAACGGGAGTAGAAGATTTGTGATGATTTGTTGTCCATAATAATTATCTACCATTTTTACTTGGCCCACTACTACGGCCATTTCTCTTCATAACTGAGGTCTAGAGCAGCTGCAGTCGTCACTTTTCTGGCCAAGGGCCGCAAAAGAGCCCTTTATATCTTACTAGAGAACCGCCCGCGCTTCGCTTCGGGACCCGTAGGTAACAGCCGCGTAGGTCCCGCTCCCGTAGGAATTTAGGCTAAAAAGTAGCCTACTACTCGCTCTCTTCACTCCACCCTCTCTGAGGTGTGTGGAGCCCTCGGGACAGTTAGTTCCCCTTTGGGGGTGTCTCTCGCGGCCCGTTAAAACGGGCCGGTCCTTGGGTTGGGCCCTAAGGCCCTTGGTTGTCCATCTGTGGTTAACCAATAGGTCAAGTCCGGTGAGTGGTGGCCTTTTTACAGGCCACAGAGTCTTAAACGGGATGGGGTTCATCTTCGCGCCGCCCAGGCGATCGAGGCCCTACCGGGTGAATCCCGCTGGTGGGAAGCCCAGCAGGAGCCGATCAGCGCCGGGCGACGACTTACGAAGCCCCAGTATCAGTCAGTGCTAGGCCCGTCCCGCGCAACCAGCAAGTCGCGCGGGAAGGCCCAGCGGTCCGGTGGACGGGTGTGGAGCGGCGCCAGGTCCTGCAGATGCGGGAACCGCGACGCGTCGACACGCCCGAACATGTTGCGTGCCAATCTCTCGATGAAGTCGTCCAGGCTCTCGACTCGAAGGTCCCTCTGGATGACGGCGTTAATGACGTACCTCGGCGCACCAGTCAGCCGGCGGAGCGCAATCGCCTGAACCGCGCGCATCCTCTTGCGCTGCGGTTCGCTGGCGAGCGCGTACCACGCCGGTGCCGCGTACGTGAGGCGGGATCTGATGTAGGTCTTGTAGACCCCGAGCTTCAGTCCGAGAGGGAGGCTCGAGGAGAGCACTGGTTTCTGCTATCGCGCTTCTGGAATTCGCGACGGCTTTCGTAACCTGTGGCTTCATCGAGAGTCTTCCGTCGATTTTGCCCCCAGGTATTTGGCCTGTGGGGCCCATTGGATATCTTGTCCGTGAAGCTCCAGAGTAGGGTCCCGCCTGTTGAGGTAATTTCCTATGTTCACGGCCTGCGTCTTCCCGACATTCACCGACAGTCTCCACGCGGCGAGCTATTCGGGGAGGGCATCAAGCGCACGATGGCGTGGTTCTATTCAGCGACGTGGTGATGTACGCCACGTCATCGGCATACAGGGCAAGCGACGCCCCCCCCCCTACCGCCGGGATGTCGTCGGTGTAGCAGGCGTAGCAGACCGGGGACAGGCAACTCCCTTGCGGGACGCCGACTGCGATCGGACGCTCGGTGGATTCGGCGTCTTCAACCACTACTCTGAAGCTTCTATTTTCGAGGAAACTGGAGATCACCTTAACGGCACTCCGGGGCGCCGAAGACTGCGAGATCCCGTAGAGAAAGCCGTTTGTCGTGCCAAACACGGTCGAACGCCTTTTCCATGTCGAGGAATACTGCACACGCGCGTTCTCTCTTATTCAGAGCCGCGGTAACGGTGTGCAACACCCTCGACAGTGTAGCCGTGCTGTTCAGCGGCATCAAAAAGTAGCCTTCCACTTCTGTTGGCATCTAGGCTATTCCACCCCGGATGCTTGCAGTTCCAGTCGCCCGCGCCCACCACCGGTGTAGGCGAGTCCAGCAACTTGCGGACATCAGCCAACAGGATAGTGCCAGCGGGCGGGCGGTACACTGAATACAGCCGGAGCGGGGAGTTCTCGAGGCAGAGCTAAAGTAGCCTATTACATTTGCCTATGACTTAAGTAAATTACATGTAGTATTTGATAGCGTAATTCAGAACTTGCAAATGAATTTTATTAACGCCATCTATTAACAACTCCGAAAATAAATATCTAGCAACTAACAAAACATCGATCTTCCCATGGGAATGGGATGTTTTTCCGCGGTAAAAAGTAGCCTACGTCACTCTCCACCCTCCTAACTATCCCCACACACATAAACCTTACCATATAATAGCTTTGTTGCGACGTGAAAGCGTCACAAACAAACAAACAAACAAACAAACAAACACACTTTCACATTTATAATATTAGTAAGGATAAGGAAGTAAGGACTAGTAAACCCGCCCTCGCTTCGCTTCGGGGAACCAGTCCCTTCAAAAATCTCTATAAATTTTAACAAATTATGTTATTCCAATGTCTAAATTTATAGGAACGCGTCGCGTCGCGCGCTGCGGTCGGCGGCTGCCAGCCGATAGGTACCGCCGCAAACGCTACGCAATGTATTTTTAAATCTGTAATATCTTCGAAAATATTCAAAGAAATTATGTACTGTAAAAGGCCATATAAATGTATGTTAAATCAACAATCTATTTAAGGTATTTAATTAAATAAGGAATAATGCTGTAGTGCTTAAAATCGCTTCGAAAATTAGCTATTAATTGCCGTAAAAAGCAAATGACAAAAAATGGTTTTGTGGGATATCGATAAGAGATAGACATATACCATCGCGGACTTTTCTGTAGACCTTTTCAAGGTGTACAATACTTAGTACATTATTTTTATAAATCCTGTAAGGTTAAGCCTGCGTACGCAATGTAAGCGGCAAGAAATGTAAGAATTTACGACACCACATTAGAAACCCTGAAAATAACAGTATTTCTCCATTATTTAATAGATGTTATTATACATAAAAACCTTCCTCTTGAATCACTCTACCTATTACAAAAAACCGCATCAAAATCCGTTGCGTAATTTTAAAGATTTAAGCATACAGACAAACAGACAAACAAACAGACAAAAATAGCGACTTTGTTTTATACTATGTAGTGATAGGGACCATCAGGCGACTAGCTGCATATAAAGTTATTACTACACCTAAGCTATAAACTATATATTCTAGCTATAGACTATAGTATAGCTAGAGCATACTCTACTACGCTGCTCCAGTGTGGATTAGTGAAGTTTCTAACATGGCTTAACGACTGCTGAATGTAATTAATGCCACTATGGGTGACACCGATCCACCTACCGACCGCACCCGCTTTTGCTAACTCAGTCTTCATTTAAAAAAGGTACCTATGTCGATTTAAATAATCATGTCTAATCAGTTTTTCTAGCCATCATCATCATGTTAACCCATTACATCTCAGATATGCACGAATCTTCGCGCTGGCCAAGTGCGAACTAACTGGACTTTGAAACACCATGGAAACTCTCACGTGTGCAGGTTTCCTCACGCTGTTTTCCTTTTAAGGATTTGAACCCAGACCTCTGAGTTCAGGTGTCCATACGTTCAAACCTCTCGGCTATCACTGCATTTTTTCGAGGAGGTCTAAGACATAAGTTCCCCCAAGGTATGGCTACTTCTTAAGTTAGTACCTATAAGTATACCATGCCTAATTATATAGACAGGATCCTCACGCAACGCTGAGATAAATAAAACTCGGTATGATTTACATTTCACACCAACGAGCGGAGAAACAACTTCATTACACCGAGATCATGATTTATGGCTGAAATAAATTTTAATATCACTCGGTGCGGTGCGATGCTAATTGTCGTGCGGCAATTAAATCCTTATTTATGTACGAAACACTGCTTTAAATTGAAAAGAATATTACCGATTTACCGCAACGATGAAGATATTTTAAGAAAAGTTCAAATGGTTTTCTGATTGCTGCTGATGCGACGAGGTTTGCCGCGAAATCGCTTACACGTCCGTTGTAGGTATCACTTGGGGAGCCTGAGGTGTTTATGGGTTTAAGATAGCAAACATGACATGCTTCAACCACCCTTGTTAAGTGGTAGGGCCTAGAGCTCACCCGGGGAAGTACCACCGCCCGCCACGGTACTTAGTACCATTCCTACCGTGTAATAATTGTTTTAAGAACAATTGTGTTCCGGATAGGAAGGTGTGGAGCCGGTTACACTTTTTTAGAGGTGACCATCTCAGTCTTCAGGGGTAGCAACGCATCTGTGACCGAATTAGAACGAGACTCATTGAGTCTAGTTCTGGGTCGGTCACAGTTGTCATGGGCGGCAGCGGAAGGTGGTGCTGCATGCTCGTTTGCTATCTTAATTCCATAAAAAGAAACCCTTCCGCCCATGACACCTGTAACAGCTGTGACCGACACGATACAAAACTTAGATAGAGCTAAACTCAGACTAATAAACTAGCTAGAATGGTTAGTTAGCAAAGGTGTAATAAGAATATCA